>JARJCM010000260.1:0-146501 GCA_029233265.1 Mycena alexandri
TTTATTGCATACTCTGCTGCTAAATTACATGGTGAAGATTGTTTTTTTCCTCAGTCCCACTGATAAGTGGCAATGGCTTTGTGAGCCTTGTCACAACTCTCCGGAGCTCCGGCGTCTGAGTTACTGCATTGAGCGAAACAGCCAAATAGGACACGCGAATTTCCTTTCTGGGTGCACGTGACCAGGGCGAAAAGTCGCCAACTGCAAGGCACCGCTCATTTATTTGGCTGGTGTTTGGTTCAGATCAGATTGAACGATGCCCATTGACCCGCATTTCTGAGAATCCGACGAAGAGAGGAATTGTTACTCGGTCCTTGGTACTGTAGTATTACGACCACTAGTTCACAGGGTGTCACCCGTCACCACAAAAGTTCACTGGAATCAAAGTTCACACCTCGGCAATCAGCCAACAATCCCATAACAGGTAATCCGGCGAATGCCGGAGCGAATTTTGCGATTTTCTAGGCCTATTTGGGCCAGGAAAACTCATTGTCACCGTCACCGAGCTCAATTAGTTCAGTTCATGGGTCCCTGTCACCCGTCACCTGAACTAGTGGTCGTAATACTACAGTACTCTCTGAAATATCTGACAACGTTTGGGAAACACCCCTCGAAGTGGTGGCAAGGCACCGCTCATTTATCGACTATTTGGCTGGTGTTTGGTTCAGATCATATTGAACGATGCCCATTGACCCGCATTTCTGAGAATCCGACGAAGAGAGGAATTGTTACTCGGTCCTTGGTACTCTCTGAAATATCTGACAACGTTTGGGAACACCCCTCGAAGTGGTGGCAAGGCACCGCTCATTTATCGACTATTTGGCTGGTGTTTGGTTCAGATCATATTGAACGATGCCCATTGACCCGCATTTCTGAGAATCCGACGAAGAGAGGAATTGTTACTCGGTCCTTGGTACTCTCTGAAATATCTGACAACGTTTGGGAACACCCCTCGAAGTGGTGGCAAGGCACCGCTCATTTATCGACTATTTGGCTGGTGTTTGGTTCAGATCAGATTGAACGAAAACATGCCTTTTGACCCGTATTTCTGAGAATCCGACGAAGAGAGGAATTATTACTTGGTCCTTGGTACCCTTTAGAACATCTGACAATGTTTGGGAACACCCCTTGCAGTGGTGGCAAGGCACCGCTCATTTATTTCGCTGGTGTTTGGTTCAGATCAGATTGAACGATGCCCATTGACCCGCATTTTTGAGAATCTGACGAGGAGATGAATTGTTAATTGGTCCTTGGTACCCTTCGGAATATCTGACAATGGTTGGGAACACCCCTTGCAGTGGTGGCAAGGCACCACTCATTTATTGGATTATTTCGGTGTTTCGCTCTTGCACTGTTGCTTTTCTCTTGTTCCTCAAATCTTTCCTGGCTTCAATACTTCAAGTCCAACAACACATAGAAAGGCATACCTACACAAGTAAGCAAGCTTTGACTTGGTTCAACTGACCTAACACACATGCACACTCTCCGATAAATCCAACTCCACTTAAACCACTGCTCATAGTCTTGTACCAAATTCAACTTCACTGCAAAGTAAGTCTTTTGCAATTCGGAGCTATGCCTACTTTCAAATTAACTAAGCTACCGGTTTGACCTGTGTGTTAACAAACTAACCTGCATTATCTCCACAGGGTTTCTTCTTGCCTACCTTACGAGAATTCGAGTACAATATCCCGAATAGTAATTGAATCCCAATAAGTTTGCTTACTGGCATGGTTTTTGCCCTCCCAGTCCGGTTTACGAGGTACAGAAGACCATCAACATAAGAGAGGAATACTACAGGAGCTTTCGTTGACTACGAGTTAGAATTCTATCGTCCGCTGCACCTAGATCAACATTTTCAATGAGATCCAAGCTAATCCTCCGCTTCTTTGGTGCCGCTGTCTTTGCAATTTCCTCCGCCAACGGACGCTTGCGATTAGATTGGCCTATGGTGACCAATGGACGAGGTCCACGGGGCAGGGGTGTACCCTTGAGTTTCTGAACGGACCACACACAATCCACAAAAATTCGGAAACTGTAGAGGCCCAGGGTGGTGTCGTTGACGTCTGCCTTGACGTCGGAGAGCACTTTCTCCCGTCTCTGCAGAAAGGGTTTCAGCAGATGCACAATCTTAAACATAACATAAAACCATACCGCTGAAATCCAATCTGACCCCGGCTGCGCAGTAAATGGGGAGTACGACGTCCTACCACTCCCATTGCCGGCCATAGTGATTGCAATATTGGGGACCCGAACGGTCTTTTGACCTTGACCGCGATCGCTGCGAAGGACTGTCGGAACGGTAGGGAGAGCAGGGGAAATGCCGGAAGGTACTGCGATGGTTTAATATTGGCGAACAAAAAAGCAAAAAAAAAAAAAATCCACCCTCCGCATGCCCATCAGGTTGAATGACTGCGTTAGGGATGAAGAGACCAAGATCATGAGCAGTCTTGAGCTCATCAACATTGAGGGTGCAGGCTTTACGGCGATACGAGTCAATGTGGTGGAGGTATTTTGTGTGGCCGCTGTTGTTCATTCGGAACGGAGAGTTGCCAGAAACATAAGGAAGCTTGGCATCTGGCAGAACCAAGGCCATGCGAGTAGCATCATACTCGACGAACACCTTTCGGAAACGAGCCCAGACCGTGTCGTGCATGCAGACATATAGAGCCGGCATCTGGGGGGAAATAAAGGCACGGAGGAGTTGATCAGTAGCCTCCTGTGCACCGCTTCCGTTAAAAACACTCTGATCCTCCTTCATTGCCATGAAGATGGAGGTCAGGTCGTCCGGGTGGGCCAAGATGCGAAGGCGCCACTCATCGATGGCGCGCAAGGTGGCCTCAGGTTCCAGGCTGTACACTGGACCATGGTTACCACTCCATAGACATGACCAGAACTGGTGTGTGGTCTCAGAAACGAGGAAATTGTGCGTGGAAGAGAGAATAAATAGTAACATACCTCAGAGGTGGGGACTAGATCGCGTGAAGTGAAGGCAGCACGCATTTGCATGAGGTGAAACTGGATCATAACGTTGTGGTCGACAAAGAGGAGGGTGTATTCGGGACGGATGAATGCAGCCTGGATTGAAATGAGACGATCTGTCGCAGGGCCTTCAATGTACTCGTCTGGGACTGCGTAAGCTTGGCTCTTGCTGCCTCTAGGGACCGTCGGAGCGCTGACAATCTGTCGGTACCACTCAGTGGGAATCCAGAAGCAGTGGGCCTCCAGTCCAAAGGCGATCCGAAACACAAACTAGACTCTGATAAGGTTTGCACCGCTTCAAGCGAGTCAACACACTTACATTCTCCCCTGTGTTACTGTTACAGATCGCCACGACGAGTTCCTTACCACGCGCCTTGGCGGAGATGCGACCGTGAATTTTAAGACTGCTAACAAACTCTGCAGTTGGCATGTTTTTGTCGACCAATGGTGCTGGGGACTGTAGTCAAATTAACTACAAGGTTAAACAGAGGCGAAGGCATACAGTATTTTCATGCTCAGTCACGGAATTTTGATTCGAAGAAATGTCGACCTGGGGAGAAAGTCAGTTATCTGCACAACTATGACCCTGAGAGCGCAAACATTGTCTACGGAGGAAGCCCTGTAGCAATTTTTGCAAAAGTGAATGTTTGACGGGTGCCCTCTGGGTCAGCGCAGCAAGCAGGATGAATAATGAAGTCCCCTATCACATTTCATGCATGATTCAGGAGGTCAATAACCGGGGAATCCGTCGAAGAAAACACACCCATGAAGAGATTGTCATCCCCCCGGTCAACTGATACTGGCTGCTGACGCTCCTCCCATTGGACTTCACGCTCGAACAGTAGTAGAACTCCTTTCTCAGGCATAGTGCAGTATGGTGTGGAAATGTATCAGAACAGAGATGGAAGAGGAGTAGAGCAGGTAAACGAACTTATTTGCCACTATTTGCTCACGTGGTCGTGTCAATCAGCTTGATGCGAGTGATGCGGGGAAACTCGGTCATTCCAAGGGCTCGGAAACACCTTCTCCCTGACCATGGTTGCTCCTTCATCTTCCCTGTTTCAACTGATTTCATCTTCTTTAAGTCTCCCTCACTCTCCATCAGACTAGAGCCCGACCCAAGCCATGCAAAAGTTGAATTGAACTGGCCATCGATGCTTGCATACCTTGGATTAGATTTGACCGAGTCTGGAGGTAAATGTCTTGCCTTTGGTCATACGTTCAACTGACCTGTCTTAATAATATCCTTGTGCACCGGATCTATGCTCAAATTCTCGAACCAGGTGTTCAGGCTGAAGGCTTCATTCAACAACAGCAGGTATGTCGGTTCATGGTCTATATATTCGCCTCGAGCACAACTTGCATAACCTTTATGGATGCTTGGTATTTTAGTTCAATGGTTATTCGGTCCGCCTTATGTCATGGTATCGCGATGTCCTTCAATTTTTTTTTCCATTCACCCTAAATTCATCACAGAGTCTCAATAATACTCGCTTTGAACACATTGCAAGCGCTGGAACCCATTCAGCGCCAGTGATGCGTTCAATTCAACCTGCTGTCATGCTTAGCTGAGCTGAGTTTCAGTCGGAACTCATGATGTTATCTTTCACAGACCGGCCAGGAGTTCAAACGGTGGTTCAGATCCTCTGGAAGGATTTCGACTGACCGAGCTTCGATGGCAGCTTCATGGTAGTTCAGAAGGCGAGGTTATAGCCATTTGTATGGATCAAGTGCGTCTATATCTGTTCTCGCGGCTTGTGAAGATTCAAACCAGCATATTTGTTTGTCTACCACAGTACATCGAGTCTGATGTTCAATTTCGCTTCGATATTGCTTCAATGTTGCGGACTTCAACCTTGACTCTTAAGTTCCTTTCATCCTTCTCTTATGGATATGCTTGACGTCAGATCTATCATACCTTCAACTAACCTTTCGATGTTCAAGTCCGGCTTCTCGCGTTGAATTTCAATATTCTCGTCATATCTGGGAGGCAAATTTCGTTCCTGAGTCATTCCATGGCATGGCTCATTTTCCCCTGCTTCTTAGATTTGATTCTATGATGGTCAAGTTGACTGTGTTCGACACATCTTGCATTCCACCTGTTGTAGTTAGTACCTCACGTCCAGTCACGCAGTCACACCCGGGCGGCCAGGGTGTGACCGTGATGGGAACTCAACGTGGGGTTTGATTCATGGAGGTTATGTATATTGTAGGTGCCGCAGGCCATTCTCTTCAGTCTGAAGAGAAAGGTCTAGATGCGTAGTATGTTTGCCTAATAGAACTCAGTCTGAAGAGAACGGTCTAGTGAGACTCTGAACTCTTGACCTACAACACCACCTCGAATTCTTCGAGTATTAGAGCGGCAACTCTCTCAAGCCGAATTCGAATTGCAACCAACAACAACCGGGGTTGCGGCGCCTACATAATATTCTTGTCGAAAGCCCGCCATTCAGCTTAGTCATGCGACGAAGTTTCGCATGACTAAGCTTCTCGCGTCTTAATATGGGTGAGTCTTGGCATTCTTTGCGGGGTACTGATTTGAGTTGCAGATTCAACCCAATTCAAGGCCGGTTCAACACTCCGTATTGGATGTCAGAGTAATATGGTCGTTGTGCAAATTTAGCGAACATTTCCGACTCATTTTTAAAGAAGCCAAGGTTAAAATTGCGGAGCGCCAGACCATAAATTACTGATCCATGCTCTAATATTAGGGACGTTGTTGACCTATTCAGAGCAACCTCCCTCCCTCCTGTATGAGGAATTGTGGGGGTAAACAAAGAGGGGAACAGCGGGAAACGGGAAAATGCGACTGCTGGCAACTTGCAAAAATAGCATTGAAGAGAGAGAGAGAAAGGCCACTTTGACGAGGACCCAATACAAGTCAGGTCTGAATGAGAAGAATGGATAAATCAATATTTCGAACGCATACATATTTTGAACTACTGCTTCCGGGCGCGGAAAGAACAGCAGCGGGGGAACAGAAATAGAACTGTCCACTGCCACCCCTAAGTGTGTCCGACAAGAGCCACAATTTGCAGAGGGATATACGCCTGGGGGAGAATCGAAGGCGGCAGATTGGGAACCCATTGTGCGGGCGCTGCTCATCCGGGCAATGTACGAGTACACTGTGAGAATACTAACCAAGAATCCCTTCCCCGACATCGGCCTCCAAGTCCTGTGGGCAAAGGAATGCTTCCGGAGTGCCTGCCGTGCGGCCCACGAACATTTCAGTATCACGGACTGCGTGATTAAACTGGTGTGTTTTTCTACTAATACAATACTTCATGTACTCACCCTCGCCATCCATCCTCCAGATTGCAAAGCGGGGTCTCATATTTGTTCGCAGATCATCACTGCGTGCCACAACCTTTTTACGCCGCATTACATCCACGTTGACGGCGGCAATGAAGGCCGAAAATCAATCGAAAATGAGCGCCAACTTGCCACTACAGAGAGTCTGGCCCCGAAACTTTGCTCAAATATTTGAGGAGTCCCACACAACCTCATAACAATTCACAGTTCGTTTAATCCCCCCCCCCCCATGCAGCAGAATCTGCAGTAAAATATGTGGGAATCTTTTCCAGACCTGGATCACTCTATCATTTGAACCAAAACCTCGAAAAAGGATCGGGGAGGCCTGTAATTCGAGGGCAAATCAGTAGAATTGCAGTAGAACTCTATTCCTGGATTTGGGTACATAAACACCCGGCGGAAGAGGATTCTCGGTGGGGTTGATCTGTGTGACTGATGTGACATCACACCCGCCAAAAATCAATCGAAAATGAGTGCCAACTTGCCACTACGCAGAGTCTGGCCCCCAAACATTGCTCAAATATTTGAGGAGTCCCACAAGACCTCATAACAATTCACAGTTTGGTGAATCCCCCCATACAGTGGAATCTGCGGTAAAATATGATTGTGGGAATCTTTTCCGGACCTGGATCACTCGATCATTTAAACCAAAATCTCGAAAAAGGATTGTGGTTGGTTGAGTGAGGGATGAGATGATATGCCCTCATTGAGCACTGATCCCCACATTTGCGAGGGAATACATTGCCTGCATGGATAATTGGGAATTGTTGGCGAGGTACACAGTATAATCGGACCGGAAAATTGAGTCAACATTAAATTCCAGTTTCATGAAGACAAAAGACGATTAAAAGCGGTCAGAAGAAGTAAACTAAAGTAAGTAAGAAAGGCTTGAACTACTAAAGCATCGACACTTTTCCAATTGCGTTGAGAATCTGGAGAAGAAGCCAAGAATCTACCTCATCCTGGAACGTGTCCAACCCCACAGTCTGATAAATTTCAACCAGCTTGAGCATGGGAATTCGAACGACACGCAGACAACTGCGGAAAGAGATGGTTCCCTGGCGCATATGAGCGGCGGAGTGAGCAGGGGTGTTACTATAGTTCGATTCATCAGGCAACACAAAATGAACGGCAATGGTATCGTTTTGCTCCTGATCCGGGTGGAGGAAAGGGCTTCCTGTCGCCGCCCAGCAGAGCATACGGGGGCGGAAAGAGGGTGAGTCAATGTTGGGTAGTTGGGCAATTACGTCCGGGTGAATGTGAGCCTGGGCGTTGAGGAAGGTCGCAGGATCGCAGGAGTTGCCAGAGCGCTGAAGGAAGCCGGTGAATAGCACCTCTGGCTCCAGGTCATTGGCCGTTGTACCGAAATGGGGAGCCAGCCTTGCAACTGAGGGTGCGGTAACAACGAGGAAATGGTCGAGTGCTGAGGCATTGGGGACAAACGAAGTCCAGGCTTGGGCAAGATAGAACTCAGTACCTCCGGGATAAGACCGAGCGAGCTATACAGCAATGAGATTAACAATTATAATAGACCTGCAAACACTAACCTGGCTGAAGGAGAAGCCTGTAGAACAGGGTAGCTCAACGCCATTGGCGAAGGAATCCGTCTCCGGATGGCCATGAAGTTCGGGACCAAGAATTCCTGTGTGGACAAACTGAGAAACCAAGGCGTCGTGCTGTCTCTCATCACGAAGAGAAAGAGTCGCAATCTGACGGTTACTCAGTTTGTAAAAAGATGAGAAGGGAACTCGACAGACACACCTGCACACCAAGGGTACTGATTATCTCCCCCTGAAACGGGGCAAGGCTTCCCGTGGCGCCGACCGCCTGCATCTCGCGTGCAATGCGGTACAGAGTGGGGTGCCACGAGGAGACAAAGCTAGAGGTCAGTGCCTCCAGCTTTTTGCCATTAAGCACATATTGCAAGAGGCCAGGGGACATGAGCCCGGGTGGTTTACCGCTGATTAACCCAAGGGAGATCAAGGCCCCAAAAACACGTACCTCCAGCAACCGCCCAGGTGCAACTGACGAGGCAAGCCGGAGGGGCATTGATGTAGCGAGGGAGAGGCGCTCCTCATCAGTGACAAGACCCCATCTGGCCGAGTCGCTGAGAAAGAGATTGAGGGCTGTAAAAATGCACTCGTTCTCGATCCCTGCACCGAAAGAGTGGAGAGTTCCATCCGGGTTGACACTGTATTAATATGTGTTAAACGAAATTGCAGGCCAGGAAACCAACTCACATATTAAAGTGCCGCAAAGGGCTAAGAAGTTGCGAGTAATCCCCAAGGATTGCCGCTGAGCGTACTTTATCAACGTAAGCAGCTGCCAGGCCATCCATGTTCTCGCCCTCAACCTCGAGGGCTCCATCCCCCGCAGCCTGATAGATTGCAGCGGGAATATCAGCACGACTGAATAGATCGGCATACGGTCCAGACTCGGGGACAAAGGATGTTGCTGGCCACGGTAGGGTTATAGTAGACTACATGAACACGAGTCAGAGCAAATACATCCAGGAGCTAGAAAAACTTACAACAGCGGTCAATGAAGGAGTGAGAGGGTCAACAAAAGGAGTTATAGGCAGGGTAGCTGAACGAGACTACGGTCGACTCTCAGTCAGTAGTTATAGAATAAAAGGTGTTGGACATACAGAGATCGGAGTTGAGGACGTCAAGGAGGACACCACAGGGCCGGCAGCCGGTAATGCAGGAGTCTATAGCTTTTTTCAGCATAAAGCAAAAAAAAGGAGTTGGCAACACACTGAAATGGGGGATGCAGCAGATACAGAGCCACCGGGAGGCGCAGCAGATCCAGAGCCAGACTGTGAACAATGTAGGGAAAATACAAGACCTGGAATAATTTCTAAACGTACAGAGGATTGAGCTCGAGTGTTGCGAGATGGAAGAGGACGGGGTAGAGGGCGAGTGGCTGCAACCAGAGACGGGGCCTGTGGCATATCCTCGTCCTCTGACTCGGACTCAGAATCGGCTGGGACACCCCCAGACGAATCAGAGACCACCTCACGCTCATCGAAGTCCATCTCTACGGACTCATTGAACTGCTGATTTTGACGAAGCATGAGGCAGCTGTGAGCCCGAGGTAATGCACCTGGAATTGTTTCAACGAAGGTAATGCCGCTGAACCGCACAACTGTAGACATTTTAATACTGAACATAGATATATAATGCAGAGCTTACTTGAGTGGAGAACAAACCGTGTATTTAGAATGCAGCGTTTGGGGAGTGCATACTGATTCTTGTGGTCGGGCTCAAAGAGCTCCTGCAGGGTCAGAGCTGGATCCAGAGATTCGCGCTTTAAGTGAGCGGCGCGGTTGCCATTTCCACGGTTCTTTCCCAAGTTCATGTATGCAAGCATTTGGAGGTCAAGGGCCTCATGCTGCTGGCGAGTGCTGGGTCCAGATGGGATGGTGCCAAACACATACCGTCTGGGACCCGTGCGCATATTAGTGGCTGTCATTTGCAAGATCTGACTGACTGCAGTGTGCTCAGGGAGGTCGTAGTCGAAGGAGAGGCCCGAGTCGGCAAGATATCTCTGGTGAGCCGATTTAAAGTTCTTATAATCGACCACCTCCTGGGCATTCTGGATGGATAATGAGAAAAAGGATGAAGGAGTTAATAAAGCAGTAACACACCTGATGAGCCTGAACGAGATGAGTGACTCTGATGATGCGAGTCCCAGTCAAGGTTACAGTCGAGACCTTGTCCAGCGTCGTCTGAGACCGAGTGGGAGAAAGTACCGGGGGCCGAACTGCTGGGCCTCGGGTGCGGCGGCTCCCGCGAACTTGTCGAGATGGTGCAACAGGTCCCAAGTGAGCGCGCGCCGCGTCAAGACGATCATCGTTAGCGTGGGATATTTGGGCCGCAGTAAGATCGCGAAGACCGGCCCCAACACTGCGGGTATGATTGGAATGCCCTGCAAGCGGAATCCCCAGGCCAGAGACGCCTAGAATTGGCTGTGTAGCAGCGATAAAAGGGGGTAGATTGGATGGAACCGGATGGCCAAGTGCAGCAGAAGGAAGGGCGAGCCGAGTGCTGCGGTACGGGGTGGGGGCTGGCACGGGCAGAGTGGGAAGGGGTGCAGGCGCCTGAGTACTGGAAACGGTGGCTGCACTGATGACCGCTGCAAGATCCCCGCTGGCAACAGCATCGCGGAAAAACTGGGACATCATCCCGGAGAGTGCCTGGTAGAGCGGGTTGGTGTTGTCTTTCAAGTGGTTAGTTGAACTATTATCGATGCTATGCAAACTTGGCTTACCATTGGTCGACATTTTGTTATAAGAGCTAGAATAGAGTGCAAACAGAGATAGTTTTCGGTAATACTGATGGGAGTTTTTGGGAAAGAAGTGGTAAGGGGCTTCCGGATGAATGAGTTTAAGAGGAATGACTTGTGGGAAGGTTTGGGCGGCTTGGGAACCAGAAAACCAGTCTTGGGCTGCTGCTGGGTATTAACAGAAGTTGGTTAGTGTAGCTGGGTCGCTTTGTGCGTCGGATAACTGCTGGGATCGGCCAGGGCTGGGATCAGCTAGGGCTGGGATCGGCTAAGAGATCGCTGGGTGAATGCCGTGATCTTGTTGGGTTGATGGGAATTGGAACGTGGGCAGCCGCTCAGGTTGAATATGGAATAAGGGAATTAAGCTCGTTGAATGTTCAGTCGTGAGTGTACACCTCGCTGTTCAACCGTGTGACATGTTGAATGTTCACATCAAGCACATTGATGTTCGCCCACGCAGGCTGATGTTCAATTTCAGATGTGCACAGTGCAATTTGAGGGTGTGAGTGCGTCATCTGGAGTACATCTTGAGTTGTTCAATGTACTTCCAACGAAAGTAAATAATATTTAACGATAAATACCGTCATAGGTATAAAAGCTTTTTTCGTTGAATAATATCAACACAAATGAGTGCACATCGAACAGTGCACATGCACACCCAGTGCCGCACATGCACAGTAAATCTGGCACATGAGGTAGGCCCAATTGAGCCCAGAACACATATATTGCACAATGTACTATAGCTACAGTGCACAGTGTACCATTAGAATGTTGTCCTGGGAGAATTACACTAACCTACATCGATCAGCACTTCCGCCGGTCAAATTGAACAATCAACAAGCCTTATTTCATTGTAGCAAATAGTCGGCCTTCGATGGTCTTGCCCAGACCTTCCCTGCCATAATACTAATCAACCCAGGACACCCAGATCATAGCCCATATCAACCCATGTCGAACCGTGGGTTCTCACAGATCAACCCCAGAGCCGGCTATCAAACCCAGCCATCACCCACCGGTTTCAACCAGCTCCAGCCTCAGAAGCATTTCATTGAGTCAGGCAAACAGCCTGAGCCCCAGCAATATGAAGGATATAGTTGATTATTTTAAATATATCTGCCCTAATAGAGCAAGTAAAGGTAGTGATGTTCTGGCTTTGACCTGAGGCCAAAAAGGCCTGGCTTTTTCGCTTGGCCTTGGCTTTGGCTGGCCTCAGGTAGGTTTGGCCTTGGCCTGGCCTGGGATTTTGTCAGGCCAAAGTCAAAATTCGTCAAAATTACCACCAAAAAAGCCATGGCTTAGGCCAAAGCCACGGCTTTTGCATGGCTTGGCTCAGGCATTTCAAAACCAAAGGTCAACAAAGGTGAGCCAAGGCCACAAATTTCAAGCCAAGCCAAAGTCAGAACATCATTAAGTATAGGCAAGTGCATGAGTCCGGACAGCAACACAGTCCTCGTCATCGGCACTCCCAAGTAAATGCACCACAACATTGTACAAACCCATGTCCTCGCCGTCCTTGAAAACTCTGCCGGAGGCTCTACAACAACGCCTGTGAGGATAGCAGCACTGGTCCAGGCTCTGCACACTGGTCTTGAATTTGGACATGTTATCCTTGAAAACCAGACACTCAGTGGAATAATTACTGGGACATTCTCTCCCCCAAATTCGGTTGGTATCAGCACTACCTGTGTTAGTTCAAAGCCCCACGGTTTGCAGCGCTGGAACTGGCTAGCACTTTCTCGGTAGTCTTGACCAGATATACCAGGCCTTTGATGCTGATGAGACCATGCATTCCATGACCTACTCCAAGGGAGAAGGATTCTTGACCAGGGTCAGCCAGGGACAAAGGAGTTTTTGCAACCTATGCGCCCATGGAAGTAACTGCTGAGTCAAACTTCACCATCATTTTCAAACTGCGGATGGAGCCACTATCGACAAGCTTTTCCTGTCTTCCATTCTCAGCGGCGAGTCTTTCTCCACCTCCAGCGCCACATCAAACTCCTTCAGCGGATATGGCATCTCAACACCCTCTTCATCCGCTCATTTTATGGACCTCAGAGGGCCAACCCCTTCACCTTAATCCTATGTCCGTGCATCTTCTGCCTACCAGCCATTCACCGCAGCCAGAGTCCCCAGCATCATCCAGCACATCACCTTTGCCCCGTCCGCTGAAGCACAAGGTTGTTCAGCCTCAGTGTTGAAAATAATAAAACTAGTTGCAAACTTATTGAGTCGCTTCTTCCCACCTGGATCCAACTTTTCAAATTTCCGCATTTTGTGCTGCCGAGTTTGACCGGAGTGGAGGTGCTAATGTACTGGTCATGATCATTTTACAGCAGTACGGGATTTGTTGGTGGCATTTGGTTTCACACAACTTAAGAAGATAGTGGTGTTTGTCAACGCTGCTGGTATCCAGCATCAGTTTCAGGCATCGAAGTCCTGAAGGCTAGTAATTGGGCAGACAAGATGTTCACAAATGAAAGGTCCAAATTTCTGAACACGGAAATGGCTGTTAAAATGCATTGGAAAGGTGTCAGTTCCGGATAAAGGTCAGTCACAGTTTCTCTGGGTTAACTGACCAGCTACTTACTCTTGTCACTTCAGGGAGTGTGGAACGCAAGGCTTACAACCAGTGGCAAGGGTGCAGTCTATCTGTGGTCAGCCTGCGGGCCTGTGGTAACTGGTTGCCCTGCAGATACAAAATCCACCAACAAGCTCATAGGAGCAGCATGGAGCCTGCCTCAATCAAGTGGTCATTGAGGACATTGCGTCTGTTCAGTTCAGAATGGCCCATCTCCACACACTATCATCTTAGGGCCTATTTATTGCTTACCCTCCATCTAACACTTTCCATGTTATGGTGCTCTTTTATTTGACTCCTGCCATATCCTATAGTTTGTGTTTACTCGTGAAAAACATAATACACCAAAAGAATTGTGCCCAGGCCACATCGGTGTCATGAAGGCTCTGAATATCTGGGAAATTAGGGATTAAACCTGCATGAATGATTTAGTTCGTGTTTGGCTTAAGTCAATTCAAATGAACCCACCCACTGAAGCCAAGTGAGAGAATTTCACTAGGAATGTCCTTGATAAGTTGAGCAGGAATTGTATTCCAATAATAGTTCCTCTAGTGTACGAGTCACATTTGATAATACAATAAACATGCCCTTTGACCCGTATTTCTGAGAATCCAATGAAGAGAGGAATTGTTACTCAGTCCTTGGTACCCTTTAGAATATCTGACAACGTTTGGGAACACCCCTTGCAGTGGTGGCAAGGCACCACTCATTTATCAGGAGTATTTGGCTGCTGTTTGGTTAAGATCAGATTGATAAAAACATGCCCTTTGACCCATATTTCTGAGAATCCAACAAAGAGATGAATTGTTACTCGGTCCTTGATACCATTCAGAATATCTGACAACGTTTGGGAACACCCCCTGCAGTGGTGGCAAGGCACCACTCATTTATTGGAATATTTGGCTGCTGTTTGGTTCAGATCAGATTGAACGAAAACATGCCATTTGACCCGCATTTTTTGAGAAAAATTAGGACATTATCCCAGAGAGTGCCTAGCAGAGCGGGCTGGTGTTGTCTTTCAAGTGGTTAGTTGAACCATTTTCAATACTATGCAAACTTGGCTTACCATTGGTTGACATTTTGTTGTAGGAGTTAGGTTAGAGTGCAAACTGTGCAAACAGAGATCTTTTTCGGTGATACTGATGGGAGTTTTCCGGAAGGAAGTGGGGTTAAGAGGAATGAAGTAGTGGGAAGGTTTGGGCGGCTTGGGAAGCAGAGAACCAGCCCTGGGCTACTGCTGGGTACTGAAAATAGTCGGTTAGCTTAGCTGGGTCGCTTCGGGTGTCGGATGAGTGCTGGGATCGGCTAGGGCTGGGATTGGCTAAGAGATCACTGGGTCAATGCCGTGATCTTGTTCAGTTGCTGGGAGTTGGAACCCAGGCAGCCACTGCTGCAATTCAGGTTGAATATGGAATAAGGAAATTAAGCTTGTTGAATGTTCAGTTGTGAGTGTACACCTAGCCATTCAACCGTGTGACATGTTGAATCTTCACATCAAGCACATTGATGTGAACATCACGCAGGTTGATGTTCAATTTCAGGTGTGCACAGTGCAATTTGAGGGTGTGAGTGCCTCATCTGGAGTTCATCTTGAGTTGTTGGATGTACTTCCAATGAAAGTAAATAATATTCAACGATAAATACCGTCATACATAGGGGAAGGACATGGGGAGATAAAGTCGTCCTGCGGGCGGACGCGGCCGAGACAGACGGACGCGGCCGAGACAGACGGAGGCAGGGAAGACATCGCAAGCGAAGGAGAGCGATGAGAGGGAAGGGAAGGGAGGGACGAGTGAGGGAGGGATGAGAGAACCTGCTACGTCCATTCAGTATGACTCGAGCGCCGAGAAACGGACACGCACCTTCGTGCACCACATACAGCGCCTCCTCCTTCCCCCTCCTTCGAGTCGCGTACGTATATGCACTGTGGAGAGTACGCGCAGTCAGATCAAGTGTGTAAGGATTTAATTTTCGGACATTTGATCCGACTGCATTATATTTGACTGCCTTTCGAGACACTCAGTTCAACTGTGTACAAAGCAATTGGCACAAGTGCAGTCAATTTGACTGCTTTCACAAACTTTCACCCCTGACCTCGCCTGACCAAATTGAGGACCCGGAAGCTGAAATTCCTCGTTGGTTTGCGCTTGCTTGATGCGGAAGCCATCGACCTTTGATTTGACGTAAGTACGTTGCTCCGTCTTCCTGCTTCCTCCCGGAATCCTCTGCTCATCCTGCACTCTTTACCTCCGGTTCTTCCACAGCTTAATACATTGGTTCTCAGCTTCCTCCGTGTGTCTCTACTCAACTCTTTCTATCTCCAAACTCGACGTCACAGCGCACAGTGTGTTGTCCGGAATGCAAAAAAAAAAACGACACTGTTCAATGTTCGTGTACTTGCGGGCGTCACGATGCACGCGCTTCCAATCACCCTGTCCTCCTACCTGCTTGAATGTCGGGGACTTAGAACCTTGCGGACCAATTTTACCACACCGACGAAATGTTCTCTCCCACTCAGCTTTGTCAGCCTCGTCTTATGAGCTTCCTTCAGCACACTCCGGATGGTACACAACTCGCTAGATTGCCCGTCATCAATGCCCTACAATGTCGCGAGTCTTCAAGATCACTTTGCGCCAAGTTTTCAGTACTGAGACTGCCGAAATTCCTTTGAACCACTGTTTGAGTTCGTGAGTAGTCGGTCCATGTTATTGATCAACACCTTAAGCCACCGGTTCTTCATCTCATCAATATCGGCTTTCCCAGTCTCTTGAATCACCCCTACATTGCGCAGGCCCAAAATCAGGTACGCAAATTCAGATATCGGATTCTGTGGAATTCTGTGGAAGCGACTCATTCCCGCCTCAGGCTTTTTGAGATTTGACCCGGGGATGGAGTGCTTCCATTCTTGTTCACGTCAGGCACCTGTTACCTGCTCATGGTGTCATCCAGGCTCGTCTGTTCTGCCTCATGATTTGGTACATTATAACCATATAATATTTTATGCACTATAATTTGGTCTCTGGAAGGTTCTCCGTTTGCATTCTACAAGGTCGGACGTTCTCTTGCAGCCTTTGGCTGCCATCTCATCGGCCCCTAGTTCCCTCGTCAAGAGTCCATTCAATGGTAGGGCAAAACCTCCAGCTGTCCGTCATGGCATCCATATCTCGAGCCGCTCACACATCTTAGGGAACGTCTCTTGGGTACTCTATTTTCCCCCTTTGTCACAATGACTTCAAGCGACTATGGGCATGTACAAGTATCACCGCCATTCAATTACATCTTCAAATTCTTTCGCAGGCGTCCCCAACTGAGTTTATGTCTAACAGCTAGCTCATCCCTGTGAAAAAATACTTTTCGGGTGTGTCGACTCAAAAAACACTGAGGCACTACTCGTCGTTAATGGCTCCGCACATCTAGGCCTACTAATACTCAAACGATCCTGACATGTAGCCCGACCCTGGTTGCTTTCCCCGAGAACACCTTTGAAACATGGGGTCTCGAATCCCAACATACGCCCGGGAGCCTGATGCGGTTGGATTTGGGCGCAGGTATGAAGACACATCTTTCAGAATTCAACTTTGGTTAATTTCCGTAGCAGTATCTGCAACGTCTTTCTCTAGCTTGAGGATCATGCCCTCTTGAGACGACCATATAATTGAATTTCACCAACGGTGACAGTGCTGGATTGTTGGAATAGACGTGAACTTGAAGGGACCTACACAGGGGGCAATTATACCCGCACTTGTCATAGCCGCAACCAACGCGCAACCTGCGCGCACTCGTTGCGCATTCGCTCCGTCCTTGGAGATTATTATGTAATACAGTCATAGATCCACGCATGGGTTCAATTCCCGGCAATGCCATCATTTTCACTGCAAGTATGTGTATAATTACAGTACCATGGGATATGAGAAAAATCCAGTGCAATGGTTATTGACCTGGAGATAATTAACTGCGAGATTTAATTCTCATCTGCCGGGAGGATGATGTGTTAGGAGTTGTGTACAAAATTACCACAAATATATAGAATACAGGGTACTCTTCAGAATTGCACAGTGCAAGGACAGAACAGAGGGACAGAACAGAGGCCATATGTTTTTAAATTATCTAAAAGGGTACCTCGAGGGACACATGTCAAGCACACCCTCTGAAAACAGATTTTAGCAGGGTATTCCTGGGCCTGCACACCCCTTTTTGCAGAATAATAGAAGAGAAACTGAGTACTTGGCTTGTTGACAAGATCTAAAAATTCCGAGCTCAATTGTGGTTCTAAGAAGTGTGATTAGTAGTACTTGTAAATAAAGGCCGGACAGTAATAAACTTCAAAAGAATATCAGCTACTTGTCTAGGGCTGAAATCTGGCTAACACAGACACATACCTTTCCCTGCATGCATTTATCGTGAAGTGCAATCAAGAGCACACTCGTTCTGACTTATTATGTGTAATGGCATGGAGGATTAAAGGGATGTCTCTCCTCGGAATCGAACCCATGCACGGGTGCATGACTGCATTACATAATAATCTGCAAGGACGGTGCAAGTGCGCAACGAGTGCGTGCAGGTTGCGCGTTGGTTGCGGTTATGACAAGTGCGGGTATATTTGCCCCCTGTGCTAGTTCTTCTGATTCTAGGAATCCTCACCTGCCAGTCCCAACTAAAGGGTCATGTTAGACCTAGTTTGTCCCCCCTAAACTAGGTCTAACGAGATGCCTCTAGGGCCAATGTCCTCCCTATGACTACCCTACGGGGACCCAGGGGACACCTGTCTACCCTAGGAGGGGGACACAGATACCAAGTGTGGGGGACTGGGGGCCAGTGATACCCGCTACCCGCTGTGGGGGGACAGGGACGTCTTGAGGGGACATTGATACCCGCTACCTGCTGTGGGGGGACAGGGACGTCTTGAGGGGACAGATACCAGGTACTGGTGGTATGGGGGACAGGGACGTCTTGAGGGGACAATGATACCAGATATCAGTGGTGGGGGGACCTGAGGGGGACACATATACCAGGTACAGGTGGTGTGGGGGACAGGGATGTCTTGAGGGGACAATGATACCAGATATCGGTGGTGGGGGGACCTGAGGGGGGACACAGATACCAGGTACAGGTGGTGTGGGGGACAGGGACGTCTTGAGGGGACAATGATATCAGATATTGGTGGTGGGGGGACTTGAGGGGGACACAGATACCAGGTACTGGTGGTGTGGGGGACAGCAACGTCTTGAGGGGACAGCAATACCTGTTATCGGTGGTGGGGGGACACAGACATCTTGAGGGGTCATTAATACCAGGTCGGAGGGGGACATTTTACAAGGTGGCCACAGTGGGGTGGACATATAAGCCAAATGTTTATATAGTCAGAACAAAGAATGACTAGTCCTCAGAGACCATGTCAGCTTATATGGTCAGAACAGTACAAAAAAAGGTGGGCTGTACTTGATGCCTGGTTGCCTTAAATGGTAATATTAGTTGAAAAAAAACTGGATCTAGGAAAGTAATTTGGAATTTATGGGCCAACAGGGCCACCACTTGCAAAATGCCATTAACAACTCTTGTAGCACTTGGTGAGCTCTATGAGATGGGTATAGGGATCAGAGCCTTGGCCGATGACCTTCCCTTTTGGGACACTACCACTTCTTGTCCCAAAAAGGAAATTTTCGACATCAGCTCTTCCCTGGCTCATACTTTCACCATTTTGGATGATCTAACGATCCAGTCATGCTATTAGATGTTCCTTAAGGCCACCTGGCACACAGTAGAGCATGTTGTAGTGTAAGAATAGGGTGAAAATTGCGAAAATCAATAAATTATATTCTAGCCACAATACCTTTGGGATATACCGTGGAGTATACCTCCTGAATGTCACTACTCGTTCTCTTAGGCTACAAGGACACCGTCCAGGTGATATATCATATCCTGGTGATGAAGAACAGCACAATTTGGCTATACAAGGAAATTGCACTTTATCCCTATTATGCACTCCTCTACAATGTAAGAAATCCCAAAGCATACCCTTTGGCATTGGATACTATATGTGTATTGAAAAAGTGAGCAATTGACACCTAGGGAAGCCTATACTCCATGGTTTGAGGTGATTTTGTTTCAGATTCTTGTTCACCATATTCACCATGCCACAGGGTCATAGATGATGGTCTGAAGGGTCTTACTGACCTTCCTAAGCTATATGAACGGTTTTGAGCCAAAAGATCGGCCAATACATGATGTAAAAGTCGAAAATGCAGAATAACATATTTTGCTTATTTCATGAATAGGGCACCAAGGAGACCACTTAGTGCACAATAAACAATAGGAATGAGATCAGGCAGTGTAATTAGTCTAGATTATGCTTTACTTCAACCATTTTGGTGAAGTTTTGGCTGAATTCTGTCTCTGAGGAATTGAGTTCAAATGCAACATTTGGTCTATGTGCCGGCCATGGTTCAAAACACCATCTGGCCAAATTTGGACCAAAACACTTGAAATAAAGGTCAATCGAGGTCAGTTACACTGCCTGATCTCATTCCTATTGCTTATTGTGCACTAAGTGGTCTCCTTGGTGCCTTATTCATGAAATAAGCAAAATATGTTATTCTGCATTTTCGACTTTTACATCATGTATTGGCCGATCTTTTGGCTCAAAACTGTTCATATAGCTTAGGAAGGTCAGTAAGACCCTTCAGACCATCATCTGTGACCCTGTGGCATGGTGAATATGGTGAACAAGAATCTGAAACAAAATCACCTCAAACCATGGAGTATAGGCTTCCCTAGGTGTCAATTACTCACTTTTTCAATACACATATAGTATCCAATGCCAAAGGGTATGCTTTGGGATTTCTTACATTGTAGAGGAGTGCATAATAGGGATAAAGTGCAATTTCCTTGTATAGCCAAATTGTGCTGTTCTTCATCACCAGGATATGATATATCACCTGGACGGTGTCCTTGTAGCCTAAGAGAACGAGTAATGACATTCAGGAGGTATACTCCACGGTATATCCCAAAGGTATTGTGGCTAGAATATAATTTATTGATTTTCGCAATTTTCACCCTATTCTTACACTACAACATGCTCTACTGTGTGCCAGGTGGCCTTAAGGAACATCTAATAGCATGACTGGATCGTTAGATCATCCAAAATGGTGAAAGTATGAGCCAGGGAAGAGCTGATGTCGAAAATTTCCTTTTTGGGACAAGAAGTGGTAGTGTCCCAAAAGGGAAGGTCATCGGCCAAGGCTCTGATCCCTATACCCATCTCATAGAGCTCACCAAGTGCTACAAGAGTTGTTAATGGCATTTTGCAAGTGGTGGCCCTGTTGGCCCATAAATTCCAAATTACTTTCCTAGATCCAGTTTTTTTTCAACTAATATTACCATTTAAGGCAACCAGGCATCAAGTACAGCCCACCTTTTTTTGTACTGTTCTGACCATATAAGCTGACATGGTCTCTGAGGACTAGTCATTCTTTGTTCTGACTATATAAACATTTGGCTTATATGTCCACCCCACTGTGGCCACCTTGTAAAATGTCCCCCTCCGACCTGGTATTAATGACCCCTCAAGATGTCTGTGTCCCCCCACCACCGATAACAGGTATTGCTGTCCCCTCAAGACGTTGCTGTCCCCCACACCACCAGTACCTGGTATCTGTGTCCCCCTCAAGTCCCCCCACCACCAATATCTGATATCATTGTCCCCTCAAGACGTCCCTGTCCCCCACACCACCTGTACCTGGTATCTGTGTCCCCCCTCAGGTCCCCCCACCACCGATATCTGGTATCATTGTCCCCTCAAGACATCCCTGTCCCCCACACCACCTGTACCTGGTATATGTGTCCCTCTCAGGTCCCCCCACCACTGATATCTGGTATCATTGTCCCCTCAAGACGTCCCTGTCCCCCATACCACCAGTACCTGGTATCTGTCCCCTCAAGACGTCCCTGTCCCCCCACAGCAGGTAGCGGGTATCAATGTCCCCTCAAGACGTCCCTGTCCCCCCACAGCGGGTAGCAGGTATCACTGTCCCCCCAGTCCCCCACACTTGGTATCTGTGTCCCCCTCCTAGGGTAGACAGGTGTCCCCTGGGTCCCCCTGGGTCCCCGTAGGGTAGTCATAGGGAGGACATTGGCCCTAGAGGCATCTCGTTAGACCTAGTTTAGGGGGGACAAACTAGGTCTAACATGACCCTTTAGTTGGGACTGGCAGGTGGGAATCCTGATAAGACTCAGGAATTGTGGTGCCGTCTCCGAATATCTGACCTTGAACTTGTCAGGGTCCTCAAACTTCTTGGTTCATGGCTTTGCGATAACTTCCCATGTCGCCCTACGGCTCTGGGTGTCTCCCTCCGCAAGTAAGACTCCGCAACCAGCTTGTGCATCCGCCGTCGAGTTATTACTCCATTATCGGTTCTTTAAGTTTGCTCCCTGCTACTTCCTCGTTCTCGTGGTCCTCTAATTTTGGTTCACATTTAATATCCGGGTTCACATCGTTTTTGCGTCACTTCCTGGCAGTGAAATTCCACTACGTTCGTCGTGCTCCCTGTATGCTTCGCAGCCTACTTGGTTTATATTCCTCAGACTTTTCGTGCCATCATCTCCGTGGCGGCCACTGTTTTGATTTTGTTGTTGTTCTTGAGTTGCTCCCCGCGGTTGAATATGTACTGTTGGAATAGGGAGATTATATCCTCAAATTACTCAACAGGCACGCTCTGGCGGACAAATTCCCTACAGCACTTAGTGTATCCTACTTTTCGATACTACTTGTCAGACTCAGTTTGAACATGATATTTTCGCGCGTGTTGCTTACCTGGGCCCCTCCGGACCTTAAAAAGTCACTAGAAAATGCGAGGAATTATTCTAAAGATTTATCTGCCATATTCATGCCCCGCATATTTTTTTAAACCGATAGATGAAGCAAAAGCTCGCAGATGCACGCGTTGTTTGCCTCTGTTATTTCTGAAGGCTTGACTGCACTTCTCCTCTTCCCACCACCATCCGGCCTCTTCTCCGCGCGTCCCTCGCCGCCAGGCCAATTTTTTGGTCCTCAATCGCCGTGTACTGCCCTCAGACACGTCCACCGCGCCTGACAAGCCCGCAGGAAGCGAAACAAACGAATCAATGGCGAAATATCGTTTTCACCAAGAAGGGCGCGTAAGTTGATGTATACCTCCTCTGTGGGCTCCAAACTTGACTCATGCACTCTCATAGATGCACTACGCATCTTGAATGTCAAATTAGGCCTCTCGGGTAAGACTTTCCTTGCCTTCATTCCAGCACTCGCTCGACTCAGACTCAATGGAGCAACGAAGGCGCGGGGACGTGCAGAGGCTAACACAAGGCGTCCGTGTGATGTCAGTCGCGACCGCCCGTTTCATATTTCAGGTGTGATGTCTTGCTCGTCGCGTCGAGTCGGCGGTGTGGACGTATGTGTCCTCCTTCCCCTTTCCCCACTCGTTCCCCTCGATGTTAATTGCTTTGAACTGATACTCGTACAGGCGCCTAGTGCACGAGCGCACAACCGACCTCGTCGCCCTCACAGCCCGCCTCGTCGATGCGCGGGGGAATAACGCGGACGCCGTGGTGCTATCCGCGGGATGTCTCGTCGTCCACATTTCGCGCTTGTACGCCGCACGTCCGCGGCACATCGGGCGTCTACGCCACGCGCAAGGGAAGATGTGTGTGGATTGCATCTGCATCGCACCTCCCTCTGTACGCCTCCGCGCCCTTTTTTTCTTACCCGCTCCGACCCGTGCCCATGGATGTGGTGGTGCAGCACGCCAGTCGGGGCGGACGACACGTCCCTCAGGTCGCTGTGCTGCTCGCGTCCATGTAGGACGTGTAGATGTCGGATGTGGTGTGCGCGCCGATTTCTTTCCTTTCCTTTTGAGCCGACCGCGAACCCAAAACGGGGATGCGTTGGTGTTTTCTCCCCCGGTCTCTTCCTTTTCCATCTTTGTGCTTCCTTTGCCATACCCTCGTCCTTGGGTGGCGCGCGTCCGGTATCGGTGGCCTCGAAATAGTGCTCGTCGTCGTAGCCGCGTTGGCCCTCGGCGTCGGTACGCTAGTTGGCGGGCTGGTCGTCGGTGCGATTGAGGCGGCGTGATCATCAGTGCACCTGTCGGTCGCGCTTGGCATCGGTGTTGACGTCTTACCCACAAGGACGTGTGATGTGAGCGGTGTCTGTTGGCGTACAGGAGGACGTGCGCGCGCGTTGCGCCGATGGGGGCTCGGAATTCTTTTTTCTCTTTCTTTTGGCGTGTGTGCGGGGGTGGTTGGGAGCGAGGGCGGCGAGTGGGCGTTGCGTCAGCGAGTGGGTGCCGGGAATAACATGTACTCAGTGCACCCGCGGGGACATGCTTGCGCTCTCCGTCGGTCGGGAGACGAGCGGAGGGTGTCTATGTGCTTATGTGCTCGCCTTCCGTTCTCTTCCTCGCCTTATTCAAAAAATACTCACGCAATGTTCCCAGAAGGCGTTCAACCCCTGCTCCATCGCCGACGTCGAGCGCGCCGCGGGGGCGCAGATCGCGCTGGCGGGGGATAAGGTGTGTGGTTTGTTGCCTTACCCCCACACTTCATATATATTGGGGGTGTATCGGTTTCGCCTTGTATCATTTTATGCTCCTCTGCATACCAGTGTTTCTTCCCTTATTCTTCTCGTTTTCGCGAGATCCTCCTTCCTCCTCTTTTGGCTCCCTCAATTTCTTGAGCTGACTCCACTTCTTCCTTCCCCATGTGTAAAGGACGAGGTGGGTCTGGAAAAGGTGTGTTGTGTTTTCTTCTCATTCTGTTGAGTATGTGACGCTGATTACCATTGCTTTCGTCCTTTCCCCTTTTTTCTTGCATCCGTACATAACTCGACATCTGTTAAAATCGATCCAGATCGTGACCTTCCTTCACGACAAGTTGATCTACCGACGACCACAACTCGACTGGACCACCACTCCGTCCTCAATCCAACGGCATGATGGCATCGCGCCCGCCGTCTCTATCCGCACCTACATTTCGACGACTCAAATTGTGCCCGGGCTTCTCATCGTCTCAGATAAGTAGCGGTACCACGTCATGTGTTTCTTTGACTAATCTCATCGATGACTCTTTCAGCGTCCGTTAGGTTCTCTTTAGCTTTAACTCTTTTTGCAGGCTTTCGTTTGCTGAGTTGTCATCTCGTTTACAGGTGGATACAAAATCCGATTTGTTTTCCGTTAGGCATTGGTATCAGCATCGTAAGCTTCGATAAATTCAAGGTTCGTGCAACACAAGTCGCTTTCTTGACTTTTTCTTGCTGACTCCTCGTCTGCTTCACGCCAGGCTCGATTCACAAGTCTGAACTTCGGTCTTTTCTTTCTTTCTTTTTTTAGCCTCCCCCGACTTCTGCAACTGACCGATATCTAGCGGACGAGGTGCTTTGTGTTCTTCTCATTCAGTCGAGTACGTAACACTGATTGTGCTTGCTTTTGTCTTCTAGCCCTAGTCCTTGCGCCGTATGATACTCGACATTTGGCGCATGTCGAAACCGATCTTGACCTCCGAGACGCCGACAACTCAATCTACCGACGCGTTCCTCAACATCTCATCGCCCTACGTCTTCTTCTCTATCCGCACCCTACAGTTGGACGACTCAAAATTGTGCCCGAATTTCTCACCGATTGAGATAGGTAGCGATCACACCGAATCTCGTTGCTGATGATTTGGCCCGTTGGGTTAACTATACTTTTGCCTTTTTTTTTTGCGGGTTTTGTGTGCTGACATCATTTCGTTTACGTGTGCTGACTTCTCATTTCCTTTACAGATACCGTGATTCGCCTAGACATCGCACCCAAACGAACGGATCTAAGCTTGGAAGGATAAAAGGTTGGTCCACCAAATGTCGCTTTCTTGACTTTGTCTTGCTGACTCCTCGTTTGCTTCACGCAAGGTCAATCCACAAGTTTAAACTTCGGTGGTGTCGAGAACGGTATGTGATGGTTTTGGACTCAGGTTATCAGCTTTTGACTTCTATTTGACTGGTAGGATAATGGATCGGGAGTAGAATAGTTCATGTAATATATAGTGCAATAGTACAGATTTAAGGGTACAAACTGAGTGATATGTGCAGTGAAATCAAGTGTCAGCATGCAGTCAATTCAACTGTCTGAAAACACTCAATCCAAGGGTGGACACGCAGTCAGATTGACTGCCAAGATGGCCGGAATGCAGTCGGATTGACTGCCTCTACACACTCAGTCCAAGTGTTCCATAGCAGTCGGATCGAGTGTGCCCCCACACTCAGATCAAGTGTTTTGGCGCACTTGATCCGACTGCGCAGACTCTCTACAGTGTATGGTAGCCAAGTCCCATTCACGACATAAACACAGTCTGTGGAGGATCAGTTATCACAAGGTCACCGCAGGATGAGTGGCCGTACCTCGTCTGTATCCTGCTCGTCTCGCCGGCCACTCACCGCGCGTGCTCCCTCTGACCCCACGCCATCCTGCGTCCTGCATCCGCGCGCACCCCGCACCGTCTCGCGCCCCACATTTGCGTGCAACAGGTCGTGCGGCAAGCGCACAAGGATGCCTGCGGGGCAGCTATTAGGCTGATAGCAGCGCAAGAGAAGCCAAGAAGACGGAGAAGAGGGCTGCTCATCTTTTCCCGTGACGCGTCTTGCGGTCGTGTGCGTCGTTCGAGGATCATCTTTGATCGCCGATCGACGAATGATGGACTCGGCATCGCGTGATAGTCGGGCCGTCCATCGCATCATCGGCGAGGCCTCGGCAACTACCTTTGGTGAGTTCCATCGTATGGTAAGTTGTTTAGACTGAGGCTCATTGGTGTTCTCGTAAGATCCCAGCCCAGAAATACCCTTGGTGGCGACATCTCAACGGCACTGATACCGACACTCTCGGGATCATAGAATCATAGGATCTCTGGTGTAGTGCGGCACGGCTTCGAGGAACGTCCGTGTGCTATTTCAGAAATGGGGGTGTGAACCCAATCAGAACTCTCATTCCAAATCGAGATTTGGCGCTTGTTTAAATGTTCGATCGCGACCCAGCAGCCGGAGTAAATGCTGTACCCGCGCTTCTAGATTTAAGTGCAGCGCTAGTCGATAAAATAACCAATTTCCCCCCTTCTGCGGATCTCAGACTTCGGACTTACATGCGGCATTCTGCAACAGTGCCAAGGGGCGCAGTCCGCTAAGGCCACTTGGCTGCCACTTCGACTGCGAGTTACCCGAATATTTGTCTCCACGGTTGAATTTGCCTTGAGCCTAATTTCAAACAGAAAGAAACAAAAACATTGGTTTGGCAATCTTCCCTCCGGCGTTCGGAGTCCGAGTACCGGGAATCGAACCCAATGCACAAATATCCAGTCACCCGAGGGTGCACCATGCACTACGATCCGAGTCCTCGGTTCGTTCTGAAGTGAACCAGAGGGAAGCTATTTATTAGCCAAGATGTAATTTGAAAAACTTACACTATTCAGGCTCGCAATCGAGCCCGGCCTTTGCCTTCTTCTTTCCCAAAGGTTTAATTCAATCAAGAGAAGTACACCACGATCCAATTCCTAGTTCCTAGTGTTCAAAGTCAGAGAAATTAAGAGGAGTGGAATCAATCCCTAGTGTTCAAAGTAAAAATAAATTGCGAGGGGTGGAATCAGGGAGAGAAAGAAGGAAGGGAGGGAAATATTCGCAGTGTAGTGGTTATCCGGATGCCGGGAATTGTGCCAAGATCTTACGTTCCTCAACTTGTTGGGGCAAAGTAAGGACCTTGGTGTGGCCCGGGATGCCGCCAGAGCTTGTTTCCCTCGGAATTGGGGTCGCCAAAGCCTGGTGGTTCAAGAGGGTGTGATGCACACCACAAACTCCATTCACTCAACATTCGTTGCGTATGTACCATCCGAACCTTGGGAACTGGTTGGGATGTGGAAGTCGGCATTTGGATGTGGAAAGTTCAACCGGATGCCCGAGATCCCTGAAAGGTCGACGCTCTTCCTGGGTGCAAAAGCGAAAGAAAATTGTTAAGAAGCCGAGTTAAATGGTGGCAATCGGGCCCAGGTGTCAATGAATCTTCCCAGGACTACCCGCTTAGAAGAAGAAAAAGTTATGAGGAATTGGACCAGACGACCTCCCATTTCTTAACCTCCCCCTGATCTCGATGTTGCCAGTGACAAGCACACTGCTTGGTGTTATTTAAACTAGGTACACAGGCCAGATGACTTGGTGCGATGTCAACACTCTGGTTGTACGGATGCCACCGCTTTGCACACGATATACCGGAAGATGGTCATATATTAACGCAGGTAGATAGGTAGGGTTACAAAATGGAAAGAAATACACCAATAGCAAGAACCGTCACACCTCCTCGACCTCTGCATGCGCCTCATTCGAAACAGGTTCATCCCCTGCAGTGCTGATATTCTCGTCGGTTTCAGGAGGGATACAAGTCACCCAGACCTTCCGCAAGTGGTACGCAAACCAATAACCCTCTTTCTGGAAAAACCAAAACCTAAGATCAATCTGGTGAACTCCCGCGGGCAACTCCACCGTCAAGCTGTCCCACTTGAACTCTTCCGTATGTGAAATTCCCATGGTGCCGAGCAAAGTACTGTCTGCTGCGACTTGGGTGCGCAGTGTGAGTGATACCGACAAATCACCAAGGACTATGGGTTGACGATGCCAAAAGTTCACTCGCCATGTCCCTGCCCTGTCTGTCTTGATCCAAAGGAAACCAGTGGCCTCCCCACTGTTCACAAGCATGAAAGAACCCCTTGCAAGGAAGCCATCTGCGAAGCAAAAACGGGAGATGCCATCCGAGAGGTTAGAGGTGTTTGTACCCCAGTCACGCCTATTTCGTTCGACTGCCCCCTGTAGCTCATCACCAACACCCTGGGGGATTTGAAGTGCAAGAATACGAGGGTTCAATTGGACAAGGTCGGTGAGCCGTGGGACCCATTGTTTCGGGCATTGGAGAAGGGAAACACCAACCTCATTCGGAAGCTTGTCAAACGCAGGAGCTGAGATTGTCTTCTCATCGGCGAAGTAAAAAACGGCACATCCTCGCGTTGCCATGATCGCAAACAACTCTGGATCATTGGCACATGCTGCGCTGGGGTATGCTGCAAAAATCGCCTGGGCAAGGTGGCTCGAGGAAGTTGAGTCCTCCCAGAGCGCAGGTCGGTGGTCTACTTGCACCTGCTCCAGTTCCAAAAGGGCAATGACCGAAGCAGGCCACCAAGGACGGGGTTCGACTCTGTGAAGCTGTTTTAAACTATTGTCGTCGATATCCGTCACCACCATGACTTTCTTGGGAAGTTCGGAGAAGCTATTTTCGGCAGTGCCCGCCAATCCTTGATACTTGGCAATCCTTCTGGTGAGTGCCTCACTCCGTGCTTTTCCTGCCTGCCGGACCTCCAGCCTTTGCGCCCACTGGTGGAAAATGTGGCTGGAAGGATATCTGGCTGCGAGGTGCTTTTCGAAGAATGCACTCTCGTAATTCACGAGTTCCTCCAGAGCGACAGCGATGTTGAATATGTCTTCCTTGTCGCCAGGTGATTCCAACTCTAAGACGGTGGCCATACACTCAACGACATGCAGATCCAGTTCTCGATCGAAATCGCCCCGCCACAGATATGCCAGTTGGTGTACCTTAAGGTACGCCTTCTCGAACTGTGTCAAAGGTAATGTCGGAGTGTCCATTTGCTTTCGCTTCTCGAGCTCAGATGCTGAAAGCTCCAGGCCCCAGGAGACATGCAGACGGGTGACACGATCCATGCCACCGATGCGGTTGGCAATTGTCTGGGAGTGTTGGGCAATTGCTGCAAAATGCTCTGTGTTTCTGAACTTGTGTTCGGGATGAAGTTGAATGCCACATTTTGCTGTCATGATTCCGACGTCTTGTAGGAGTTCCGATGCCGCAGAATAAATGACTGGGTCGTTAGAGCCACAGCCACCATCTATTGGGGAGCAGTAGTTGACCAAGAGGAATGTGGTTCGAGATTCCAAATCGAGGATGGTGGTGAGGAGGGCTTTGGCTTCTTCCGACTCCCTGCCAAAACAACCTGCCAGGGTGTAATAAATGGCAACATGGTTGTCGGGGTCACTGAAACGTTCCACTGGACCTGTGTACTGGGAAATATATTCCAGGAATTCACTGTCGGTCAGAATGACGAAGGGAGTTTGCTGCTTGTAATAAACTGAGGGCAGAATGTCTTCCTGCAAGTCCTGCGCTGTGGTGATTCTGGGTGCCTGCTCAAAGTCATTTGGGAGTTGGAGTTCCAAGGTGAGACCCGTCGCCTCATCCCAGGAAGGATTGAGACCCCATATATAGATCCGCAGAAGAGCTAGAGCGACTTCGATTCCCAGCCACATGTATGTGCTGCTAGCAGGTGCATTTTGGACTACGGTGAAGCAGCCAAGGTAGCCGACTGCCGTAGCACCGATTCCGATGAAAAGCAGCAATTGCAGAGCAGTGAAGCGAATGCGAGAGGTGATATTGTGTGGAGGCGGTCCGAGCGCAGCTTCCCGCTTTACTTTGGCCCTGGGGAAGTCAAAGAATTAGTATTATGGCCCAGTGTCAGAATTAAGGCAGCTAACTGTGCTGACCCATCTGCTGCATTTGGTGGCTGACCCAAGGTGCCGCTGTCGCCCTTCTCCAGATCGGAAGAAGGGGCTCGAGCTGAAGGCCTGATTATGGGGTGAATATCAGTGTTTATTCTGTGAAAGGGAGAAGATATTTACTCTGTTCCATCCAGCATTGATTGGAGAGCCTGTTGAATTTTGCCCTGGATAATCATCTGGGCAACAATGACAGAAATCGCAGAACCCGCAATGCGCATGAGCGGCGGTGCCCAGGCCGGAAATGACCGAGGAGGAGGATCAGAGTCCCTGATGAGCCCAATATATGGGAGGATGCTCAAGCAGGCCAGCAAGCTGGTAGAGATACATAACCCCCGGTTCCAGCGAGCGTAGCTAAACGCTAGCTTCACCTTTGACTTCTCGAGGTCGATGTGCTGCTCTGCGAGGAGTGCTCGCAACTTCTGGGTGGCAACATATTCTGTCTTGAATGCCTCCAAGTTATCTGTGTTCTTTGAGGTGTTGGGCTTTGATGGTGCTGTCGCAGGCATTGCACCAACAGAGCCTTTGAGTTCGAACCCGGTGTTGGCGAGTTCGAACCCAGCATTGACGAGCATCTGGCCGATATCTCCACCGTAGGGCACCTCCGAGTCATTATCTGTGCTGTTCGAAGCATTTCGTTTTGACGGTGCGGTTCCAAGCATCGCGGCGACGGAGCCTTCAAGTTTGAACCCAGCGTTGACGAGCATCTGGGCAGAGCCCGGAGAGAAGCTGGCAACGAGGATGGCAGTGGATGCTTTCACGATTCCTAGAGATCCAAACATTGATAGCGGCGCGGCAGCGGCGTAGAGGTAACCTCCGTCCAGCGCTTCTCCCACATGCCGCTCGCACTGGTCGGTGCCGATGATGGGAAGGAAGGCGGAAATATCTTGGATACCTGAGACAAGACTCGCGCCGTCGTTCGTTCGGGCCATTCTGCGAGGACAAAGCCGATGCTATAGTCGGGTTTATCAACTTTATTTGAAGGAATCAGGACCAGTCACACACTTGTTCAGCTAGATGAGCCAAGGCTCGAAGTTGAGGCGGAAGTGGGGAGGGAGGTCGAAGCGTCGTCGGCGTTAAATGCTAACCGCCCAATCCAGCTGTCAAGCAACAGCAGCCGTTTGTCGGATCCAAATCGGCTCCGAGTCCATTCATTGCGGCGTGGAAATTTGGGGAAATGAAACCGACAATTCACCCCCACCTGCTAATCGGTGCAAGTACCTATGAGAATGTTAAGGTGTGCCCAGTGTGGTGTGGTGCAGGGCAGAAATATGGACATTTCTTAACTACCGTGAATAAGCTTTTAATAGCAGTCTCCCGCCATTTTCCCACTGTCAGTTGTGACATGGGTAAGAAATCAGTCTCCAAACGAAAGAAATCGAATGTCAAATTCCACATACAGTACCCAGAAACTTGCGCCAGCACTGAAAGATAAGCGAAACCAGTTAGCACTTGGTTAGCACTGGACACTCAGATGAGGGGCCTCCGGCCATTGCAATTGTACTATACAAGTTGTACTCTCTGCTTTCCCACCTTTATTTACACCCATTTAGAGGAGATGGAATGCCCTCTGGGCCTTGTACAAGAAGTACTCGATAGTTACAGACGTTGCAAGACACTTCACAAAAATCAAAGTAACAAAGGATGCCTGACAAATGAGAGTCGTTCAACCTTTCCGCCTTTTACACTTAGTAGAACAGTCCATGGAACCCACAAGCGACCATCAAAGGAGCAGAGTCTCTCTAGCCTCTGTGAGGTGTGCCCGTCCTCGATCCACATTTCCAACTTCGAAGTTCGAACGGGATTTTCAACCCCGAATGATTTGTGCCTACACTGCTTACTTACAGCCCAAATGACTTATGGCACATAATCTGAAGAGACGAAGAAATTCAGAATGAAAGCCTCTCCTAGGATTTAGTTCATTTAACAGCCAAACGTAGCACCAGATGTGAACATTTCCAACCCATCAACCAAACATGATGTAACAAAGGTCGGGTTGACAGAAAATTGGAGGACTGATGGCACATCATCTGAAGAGGCAAACGAGTTCAGTTTTCAATCTAGAATGAGGGCCTATTGTAGGATTTCATTCATTTACCGGCCAAACGTAGCATTGGATGCGAACTTTCCGAACATGATGCAACAGAAGTCGGTTTGAATGGAAGTTGGATGAGCAAACCTGGTTCGTGCCGCCAATACCTCCTGTTTTCGATGTTTGAAGGGAATACTTAGGTTCCTAAAGCTACCCAAGGTGCTCCAAGTGGGCCTGCATCATTTTGTTTCATCTCACTGAGACCACTCACAGACGACTTTGGGTTGAACTATTGTTTCAGCACATCCTGGGATGAGCAGGAAGGAAATTTGGCTGTTATTAACTCCCTAAGAGCCCTGAAAAGCCTATGCCAGCCCCTTTTTGCCCTCCCAAAACTTATAGTGCAAAAATTTTTTCAGCCCTCGCAAGACGTGGTTCCTAAGACCGTACCAGGAATATTCTCTTCCGCTGCTCGGCATTAATTAGCATGCGTGTTACTCGAATCTAACCAATCTCACACTTTCTGTAGACCTGCTTCTGCTTTTCTTCTCCACTACGTGGTCGAGCTCAAGTTCGATCGACTTCATATCAATCTAGTGCCCTCCCAGTTTCTTCTGACGGTACATCTTCACTTCATTCGGTTTGTTCCTTAACTGCAACCGTTCAAAGGTACTGACTGGGCGCTTCAGATATCTTCAAAGTCCCAAAGTAGGTTGAAAATTGCCCTGAACCCATTACATTCAGTAGAACTCGTGGAATTATTGTCAGGTACGGATCTCAGAGTTCGGGCTTACATGCGGCATCCTGCGATCGTGCCAAGCAGCGCAGTTCGCAAATCAATCAGTTAACCGGCACAAGGAGAAGAAAAGAAGAAGAAACAAGCATGCACGAGTCCCCATAAGGACGCTCGAGCGCGTGAAGGTGCGTCCGTCCCTGTGGGTGCATATCTAATTATTGTTTGAAAAAGCACACAATAAGGGGAAGAGAGGAAGCACAGAGCCTACTACGAGGCGGACCGAGCAATAAACATCACCCGCCTCCGCAATAGCCCTGCATGAATTCCCAACACGTGGTAAATCGACCCACCATTCAACTCATCGCTTTCGCCAAAAATTCCTGTTCTGCCCAAATTCCCCACGCAGACTGGACGATAAGGGAAAAGAAAAGGCAAGAAGTGAGTCTGCAGAAGGGGTATTGTGGGAAGGGAGGCAATAAAGTATTGTCTCAAACTCGCCCGACACAACACGCCCAATCTCGGTCCTGTGAAGACCCCCGAAGTGCGAGCTGGGTGTGGGTCATAGAATTTGAGGGACCGGGTGGCTCAACGGACCAAAAAAATAGACTCAAACGTACAAACCCTCCCCACGCCCGCCCAGTCGCGGGGCAACTCCTGCTCCTTCGAGAAAAGATGTTAAGGGCAATGAGGCGAAGAGAAAGAGCTCGATGGAAACATGATTCACAGGGACGCAAGATGCAGTTGTTTAAGGAAATCCGCAGAAAGCCAAGAACGCGAGGCTAAGCGCTTGAGTACGTGTGCACGACCGGTGTGACCCCACGCGAAAATCGATAGATGAAAGCAATTTCACCTGAAAATAAACCTTAACAAACGGAACCCAAACACACCGAACGCACCAACGTTCCGTCCCCATTCTCCGAGAGGTTAGATGTGTCACGGTGTCGACCGAGAGAACACCGATCGTGTTTGTCAATACTCGGCGCCGAGTTCTATGAGAAGCATGGATGGTCTCGAGGGTGTTGATTTGGTATGTCCCGGTTCCTGAATATTATTTCCTCGTACTTGATATGGGAGATACCATTTTTCGTTGGTGGAATATTTGTGGAATATGGTAAATCAAGAAAGCAGTAAGAGATTACACACAGCAGAAGCGGAGTAAGAAGAACGGAAATATGGCCCAAAAACCAGAGAGCGAGATGAGCGTGAGCGCGAGGAGGACGACGTGTCTGTGTCGACTACGCTCACGATACTTGTTCTGCTCATGGTACACGCCTAGGACTTGAAGAAAAAATTAGCGAGGACGGGAATTGCGGCGGGGTTTCGGTTGCATCACGTGAGACCGATATCCAGTACGAGCGAGCGCCGGCATGGTAGACGTGAGAAGCAAAGAGTAGGCGTCACGCCGAGTCACTCACATGGAATATTCGGTCCTCTTTTTTTTTTGGAATCGAGTGCATTCAATTTCGGGGGTACACTACATGCGGGGGTAAAAGTACATGCTGTTCAAGTAGTTTGGAGACCATTGTCCTCAAAGGTACCTCAGGTAAGGTAGATCAGAATGTGCGCAGAGCGCGAGAGAGAAACATGAGAAGAACAAAAAAGAAAAGAAAATCAAACGGAGGGCTGAGGTAGACGAAGGAAGGAGTGTAGATGGGGGGTAGATGCAGGGCCATGTGCTACTGTCACCACCGTTTGGGGCAGATATCCGGAGGAGGGAAGAGAGGCGGAAGCGGAAATGGATGTGCGAATGAACGGGGAAGGAATGGGGGAAGGGAATGAACATTTAATCAGCGGCCTTGGAGCCCGCGGATAAAAACAGCGGAGGCGCGGCAAGAAAGGACAGCCCTGCCCCGACGGCTCGCTGACGCCGCCCATGCCCCCGCCGAGGCGCAAAAGAATTCGGTTCCGCGTTGCCACGTAGGACCCACACGCGCATACGCGAGGGCGAGGAAGGGGATGGGGACGAGGATGGGAAGAGTGCAGAAAAAGACCTGACGATACAGGAAGCGGAGGTGCGGGTACACACCTTGTATCCGCCCCCGCGCGTATCCTTTACATCATCCTTCCTTCCAGCGCACGGGGTTGATCGTGACGGAATGCTGGTGTTTGTGTGGTGCATGGTCGAGGGTGAGGTCGTCGAGCTCGGTGGAAGAGCCTGGTGAGGTTTGGACATCAGCCAGTGCGTAGATGTACAACGACTACTTGGCGGTGAATCAACGGAAAGGTTCGAGGGCGGAGCTGCGCGCTGAGGAGGAGGGGGAAGGACATGGGGAAGATAAAGTCGTCCTGCGGGCGGACGCGGACGAGACAGACAGAGGCAGGGAAGACATCGCAAGCGAAGGAGAGTGATGAGAGGGAGGGGAAGGGAAGGACGAGTGGGGGTGGGATGAGGAGAACCTGCTATGTCGATTCAGTATGATTCAAGCGGCGAGGAAACGGACACGCATCTTCGTGCGCCGCCTACAGCGCCTCATCCTTCCCCCATCCTTCAAGCCGCATGTGCGCATCGTAGTCGAGCCCCATTCAGGACAAACACACCCTGTGGAGGATCAGTTATTACAAGGTCACCGCAGGATGAGTGGCCGTACCTCGTCTGTATCCTGCTCGTCTCGCCGGCCACTCACCGCGCGTGCTCCCTCTGACCCCACGCCATCCTGCGTCCTGCATCCGCGCGCACTCCGCACCGTCTCGCGCCCCACATTTGCGTGCAACGGGTCGTGCGGCAAGCGCACAAGGATGCCTGCGGGGCAGCCATTATCGTGGCTGCATTGGGCTGAATTCGGCGCAGGAGAAGCGCAGGAGAGGGAGAAGAGAGGGCTGCTCATCTTCTCCCGTCTTGCGGTCGTGCATCGAGTTTGGCGCCAGTCGAGGATCATTTCTTGGCGGCTGATCGACGAAAGTTGATGGACTTAGCATCGCGTGATGCTCGGGCCGTCGATCTCATCAGCGGCGAGGTCTCGGCAACCACCCTTGGTGAGTTTTATTCTATGGTGGGTTTTTTACACTGAGGCTCATTGGTGTTCCGGTGAAATACCAGCGCGTCAATGGCACCGATGCCGAGAATCTCGGGATCATAACAGACTCCTTGGTGTGGTGCGGCACGGCTTCTAGGAACGTCCGTGTGCTGTTTCGGAAATGGGGGCGTGAACCCAATCAGAACTCTAGTTCCAATGTGAAGGTTGGAGCTTGTTTAAATCTTCAACCCAGCCGGCGTAAATACTGTACCCGCGCTTCTACTGTAAATTTAAGTGCAACGCTAGTCAATAAAATGGGGATCTCAGCGTCACAATTTGGGTTTACATGCGGCATTCTGCAACAATGCCAAGCAGCGCAGTCCGCCAAGGGCACTTTACTGCCACTTCAACCCCGAGTTAGCCGAGTTTTTGCTCCATGGTTGAATTTTCCTTGAGCCTAATTTCAAACAGAAAGAAACAAAAAGTTTGGTTTGGCAATCTTCCATCCGAACACCGGGAATCGAACCCAGTGTACATACCTCGGTAAGTCTTCAGTTACCAAAGGGTGCACCATGCACCACGATCCGATTTTTCGGTTCGTTCTCAAGTGGACCAAGGGGAGAGAGAGGGAAGCTATTTATTTGGCCAAGATGCAATTTGAAGGAAAAACTTACACTATTCGGGCTCGCAATCGAGCCGGCCTTTGCCTTCTTCTTCTTTCCCAAATTTTTTAATTCAATCAAGAGAAGTACACCACGGGCCAATTTCTAGTGTTCAAAGTCAGAGAATTTGAGAGTGGTGGAATTAGGGAGAGAAAAAAGGAAGGGAGGGAAATATTCGCAGTGTAATGGTTATTCAGATGGGAATCCAACCCAGATCTTGTGTTCCTCAAGCTGTCGGTTTAAGGGTCTTGGTGTGGATACCGCCAGCCCCTAATTGTGGTCGCCCAAGCTTTTTTTGGTTCAAGAGGGTGCGATGCACACCACAAACCGACTCCATTCACTCAACATTTGTGGTACATGTACCATCCGAACCTTGGGAACTATTTGGGATGTGGAAGTCGGCATTTAGATGTGGAAAGTTCACCGGGTCCCCGAGATGCCCGAAAGGTCGACGTTCTTCGTGGGTGCAAGGGTGAAAGGAAAATTGCATCGAGTCCTGGTGTTAATAAGCACCAGACAACCTCTCATTTCTTAACCTCCGCCTGTTGCCAGTGACAAGCACGATGAGCACTGCTTGGTGTTATTTAAACTAGGTACATGGGTCAGATGACTTGGTGCGATGTCAAACCTCCGGTGGTAGGGATGCCACCGCTTTACACAGGATATACCGGGAGACATCCATATCTTAATGTAGGTAGGTAGGTAGGGTTACAAATACACCAATGACAAGGACCCTCACACCTCCTCGACCTTCGCAGGCTCCGATTCCTCCTCATTTGAAACGAGTTTATCCCCTGCAGCGCTAATATCCTCGTCGGTTTCAGGATGGATATGAGTCACCCAGACCTTCCGCAAGAACATGAACCCATAATCATCTTTCTTGAAAAACCTAAGATTGATCTGGTGAACTCCCGCGGGCAACTCCACTGTCAAGCTTTCCCGCTTGAACTCTTCCGTATGTGAAATTTCCATGGTGCCGAGCAAAGTACTGTCTGCTGCGACTTGGGTGCGCAGTGTGAGTGAAACCGACAAATCACCGGCATTCATTATGAATTGACGATGCCAAAAGTTCACTCGCCATTTCCCGGCCTGTTCTGTCTTGATGATGAGGAAACTAGTGGCCTCCCTACTGCGCACAAGCATGGAGTCTTCCCATGCTTCGAAGCCATCTGCGAAGTAAAAACGGGAGATGCCATCCGAGAGATTAGAGGTGTTTGCACCCCAGTCGCGCCTATTTCGCTCGACTGCCCCCTGTAGCTCATCATCAACACCATCGGAAATTTGAAGTGCAAGAACACGAGGATTTGAGTGGACGAGGTCGGTGAGCTGTGGGATCCATTGTTCCGGGCATCGGAGAAGGGAAACACCATGCTCATTCGGGAGCTTGTCGAACGCAGGAGCTGAGATTGTCTTCTCGTTGTCGAAGTCAAAAACGGCACATCTTCGTGCTGCCATGATTTCAAACAACTCTGGATCATTAGAACATGCTGCGCTTGGGTATGCTGCAAAAATCGCCTCGGCAAGGTACACACTCGAGGAAGCTGAGTCCTTCCAGAGCGAAAGTCGGTGGTCTACTTGCACCTGCTCCAGTTCCAAAAGGGCAATGACCGAAGCAGGCCACCAATGACGGGGTTCGACTCTGTGAAGATGTTTTAAACTATTGTCGTCGATATCTGTCACCACCATGACTTTCTTGGGAAGTTCGGAGAAGCTATTTTCGGCAGCGCCCCCTAATCCTTGATACTTGGCAATCCTTGTGGTGAGTGCCTCACTCCGTGCTTTTCCTGCCTGCCGGACCTCCAGCCTTTGTGCCCACTGGTGGAAAATGTGGCTGGAGGGATATCTGGCTGCGAGGTGTTTCTCAAAGAATGCACTCTCGTAATTCATAAGGTTCTCCAGAGTGACAGCGATGTGGAGTATGTCCTCCTTGTCGCCAGGTGATTCCAACTCTAATATGGTCGCCAGACACTCGATGACACGCAGATCCAGTTCTCGATCGAAATCGCGCCGCCACGGATATGCCAGTTGGTGTACCTCGAGGTACGCCTTCTCGAACTGTGTCAAAGGTGATGTTGGAGTGTCCAGTTGCTTTTGCTTTTCGAGCTCAGATGCTGAAAGCTCCAGGCCCCAGGATACATGCAGACGGGTGACGCGACCCATGCCACCGATGCGGTTGGCAATTGTTTGCGAGTGCTGGGCAATTGCTGCAAAACGCTTTGCGCTTCTGAACTTGTGTTCGGGATGGAGTTGAATGCCACATTTTGCTGTCATGATTCCGATGTCTTCTAGGAGTTCTGAGGTCGCAGAATAAATGACTGGGTCGTAAGAGCCGCAGCCACCATCTATTGGGGAGTAGTAGTTGACCAAGAGGAATGTGGTTCGAGATTCCAAATCCAGGATGGTGGTGAGGAGGGCTTTGTGTTCTTCTGACTCCCCACGTTCAGGAACACCCGCCAGAGTATAATAGATCGCGACATGGTTATCAGGATCACTGAATCGTTGCACTGGACCGGTGTACAGGGAAATATAGTCCAGGAATTCACTGTCCGTCAGAATGACAAAGGGTGTTTGCTTGTAATACACCGAGGGCAGAATGTCTTTCTGCAAGTCCTGTGCTGTGGTGATTCTGGGTGCCTGCTCAAAGTCATCTGGCAGTTGGAGTTCCAGTGTGAGGCCTGTCGCTTCATCCCAGCGAGGATTGAGGCCCCATATATAGATCCGCAGAAGAGCTAGAGCAACTTCGATTCCCAGCCACATATATGTGCTGCTAGCAGGTGCATTTTGAACTATGGTGAAGCAGCCAAGGTAGCCGACTGCTGTAGCACCGATTCCAATGAAAAGCATAAATTGCAGGCCGGCAAAGAAAGCCCGAGAGGCGATGCCACGTGGGGATGGGGGCGGAGGTGCCAGAAATGTGTCCTTTATTATTTCGTCCCTGAGTATGCAGAGTCAGTACTATGCATCCGCAATTTAATTGGGACGACTCACTGTGCCACGCTCCCAGGTGAGCTGTTTGGTCCAGTCAACCGTCCACTCGATGCGACGCTGTCCGAGTCGTTTCCCGTTCCTGAATCAGAGATCGAGGTCGACGACGAAGGCCGTATTGCGGTCTCAACATCAGGGTTTGTGCTGTGGTTTCCCTTTTCTACATCAGAGGTAGGACTCCGCAGACTTATGGTATAAATATCAGTAATCATGCTTTGAAGAGGGAATTTTCCTTACTCTGTTCCATCCAACATTGATTCGAGCGCCCATCGAATTTGACCCTGAATGATCATCTGAGCGACAATGACGGAGACTGCCGAGCCCACAATGCGCATGAGCGGCGGGGCCCAAGCTGGAAATGACCGAGAAGGAGGGTTGGAGTCCCGGATGAGGCTGATATATGGGAGGATGCTTAAACAGGCGAGTAAACCAGTGGAAATGCATAGCTCCCAGTTCCAGCGAGTGTAGTTGAATACCAGCTTGGGTTGCGACTTCTCAATGTGCTGCTCCGTGAGGAGAGCCCGAAATCTCTGAGCCGCGATGTATTCAGCGTGTGAGACCTCCAACCCATTATCTTCGCTTGTCAAAGCACCTCGTTTTGCTGCTGCTGTCCCAAGCATAGCAGCGACAGAGCCTTCAAGTTTGAACCCAGCATTGACGAGCATCTGAGCGGAGCCCGGAGAGAAGCTGGCGACAAGGATGGCTGTGGATGCCTTCACTATTCCCAGAGATCCAAACATTGACAGCGGTGCGGCAGCGGCATAGAGGTAACCTCCTTCCAGTGCCTCTCCTACATGCCGCTCGCACTGGTCTGTGCCGATTATGGGAAGGAAGGCAGAAATATCTTGGATACCCGAGACGAGACTCGTGCCGTCGTTGGTTCGGGCCATTCTGTGAGGACAAGGCCGATGCTATAGTCAGGGTTACTAACTTTATTTAAAGGAATCAGGACGAACTGGTCACGTACTTATTCAGCCCAAGGCTCGAAGTTGAGGCAGAAGTGGGGAAGGACGTCGAAGCGTTGTCGTCGTTAAATGCTAACCGCCCAATCCAGCTGTCAAGCAACAGCAGCCGTTTGTCGGCTCCAGATCGGCTCCGAGTTCGTTCATTGCGCCGTGGAAATTTGGGAAAATGAAATCGACAACTCACCCCCACCTGCTAATCGGTGCAAGTGGCTTGAGAAGATGATGTGTGCTCAGTGTGGTGTGGTGCACAGAAATATGGACATTTCTTAATTACCGTGAATAAGCTTTTAATAGCAGTCTCCCGCCATTTTCCCACTGTCAGTTATGACATTCGGTATTCTCCGAATAAAAGAAATCATATACAGAAACTCGCGCCAAGACATTTAAAAAATAGGCGAAACCGTTCAACTGTGGGGTCACAGTGCCTGAAGCCCCAAATTCGTCACATCTCACCGGCGGAGGGTAACGGGTACAAGCAGAGGACCAAACCTGTGAATCGGTGGATCAGCCAGTATCGTGCGCGGGATACGGTTGAAAGAGAAACATGATGAGAATACGAGGGTAGGGGCAAGATAATGAGAATCGGATAGCCTTCCATAGAGGAAACAGAAACGCGGATGATCCCCGGGAGGCAAGACGCAGCAGGGTGAAAAGCCACGGAAGTTCATAGAGAGCGACCCAGACCGAGGCGCAAAGGGCGGTCTATTGTGCAGGGAAATAAACCAGATGAGTGCACGAAACTCCTTTTACGAGGCCAAACAACTCGCCCCCAAAGAACTTGAAAACCCACTGGCAAACCAGACGCACCTCACCGCACTAACAATCCCACCTCGCGAAATTCCAAGTGCGCATCCCCATGGTTGTCGGTGTCCATTAATGTGCAGCTGCCAGTAATTCCGCGGGAGGTTTTTTTCCTACAGATCTAAGTGTCCGGAGGAGCCTTGGGTTTGAATATGCGTAGGAAAGGGAAAGCAACCGGACGCACCAGGAGCAGAGAGGAATTGAAATACAGAAGTACTACGGGCAAAAGGCTGAAACAAAAGGGTGACACAAGTAATATGCAGACAGAGCGATGAGCGCTCAGATGCGCTGACACGGCTCGCGGGCATCTTCCGTCGCTATCTTTGACTTGTCTTCTTGAGATATTTCAATCATCTGTTCTAATGTGAATGCCCGAGTAAATCCATCCTTCGACGAACACGTTGATGGCTCCAGATCTCGCGATTGCGCCGGGCGGAGTGGATATTCTTGCGCGGGGACGCCGTTGGACACCGAGGAAGGCGGGCCCGGGTGGTCAAATGAGCGAGCATGGACCTCCGTGACACTAAACAGGCCGGATGGGCGGTAAGCCCCGTGAAGCCTTGGGCGGTCCGTGGGGAACGAGACAAGAAAACGCGCGAAGAACGACTATCTGGACAGCATGGAATTGAGACACCGGTGCCGTGATTGCCATCAGAGTTGACGGCCCCCCTTGAGTGCCGTCATCTGCCCGTCATTCTCTTCTTCTCACCAACTTCTCACTTGCTTCTCACTCTTCCTCGCATTCACTAGTCACTGCTCAGCTACGCCACCCTCCCGGCCTTCTCATCGCCGGTGCCTCACCAAGCTGGCGGCGTGCGCTCACCTCCTCTTAGCACACCCAATTGCCAGCTCTTGCGCTCCGGTTCTCGTCGTGAATGCGCCTCGTAGCGGCCGCTCTCCCTCCTCATCTCCTTCCCTTCTTCCTATCACCGTCATCCCCTCCCTTCTAACTCACCTCCTCTGCCTGCACCTCGCCTCGCATCCTCGAGCCCTCCATCTATCCATCTGTCTACACTCTGTGCAACTACGCTTTGCCTGAATAAAGAGTGGGCTCTGACTTCAATCGAACTAGGAATCACGCAAAATAACACAGTGATCATGGCGGAATGAAGGATGAACATAAAGAAAGGGCTTACATGGAGTCGATCTTCTCTGTGTCGCGTATCCGCCTCGTGGCGGTCTATATCGAGTGCGCGGTCTTCTTGTTCCTCCCCGCTTACCTCCCCGCCGAGTCCGCACTCATTCTTTACCCAGCCATACCTCTCTCCCGGCGTGGGGATTGATTCCCGCGCTCCCACCTCCTGCTGTCCTTGTCAAATGCATATACTGGACACTTTGTACGCACCCCAACTTGAATAAAATCTTCTTTTGCTTGCAATTGGAATGCGCGCGAATTGCATTGAGCTGAGGGGAATGAAGCAGAGACTCACCGGTGGCACCTGATGGAGTCGCGCCATGAACGCTTTTCAAGTTGTTTGCGGGAAATTCGAATCTGCCCCGAATGTGCGTGAATAGGACTGAACGGAAGAATGCAAGGAAGAATGCACCATGCGCTGCAGACTTGTGCAAGGAATGAATGAACTTCGAAGCCCGCTTTACTTGAAGCGTGAATCATATCGAATCAAGGATGAAATAAATGGCTTGCATCTGAATGCAATATTGTGTCGTGCTGGAGTTGCGATAAAATCTATTCCAGCGCGCGGGATCATTGAGGTTTTCAAGCCTTGAACATTAATCAAAGTCGATGCGAACTCGATATAAGTACCCTGAAAAGCGTCGGCGAACGAGTGCGTGCGTGCGTGCGTAGATCTGGGTAAAATTATAATTCAATCTGAACTGGGGGGGCAAAATCAGCCATTAATTGAATTCGGTGTGATCAGTACAGAAAACTTTGGATTATTGAAAGGCGCAGATAGGCAATTAAAGTCTTGAGCCCTGAAAACCCTATAGAAAAAATGTGAGCCTCGGTGTTATTCTGACTCAAGCTGGAGGTTTGGGAGTTGAGGGCGTAAGAACTACACAGGACTGAGGTGTAAAAAGTGAGTGATTAGGTCAACTCAACTGCACGCGTTGAGGGCCGCAGCTGGATTCAAGTTTAAACTGTCAGTATGGGAGGAAGGGACGGAGTAAAGAATTTGGCTCTCAATCTGTGAGGAAAAATATCAACGTGGCGAGGCGAAGGCGGGCGCGAGGATTCGGAACTTAGCACATATAGGATGAAGACTAGAACGGAGTGTCTTACGAGGCCAAAAATTGAAGATTTGAAGTGAATTCAACACCAAGTATCGGAGCGCCAACATTCAATGGGTACTCACCAGTTCTAATTTACCAGACTGAACTTGGAGTAGGGGAGATAAGGTCAGTTGACCCGTCGCGGTATCCGTGGAACTTAACGCGCCTAAAGTGTCAGTAGGAAAGACGCCTTGAAAACTCCTTAATTCCAAGTGAATCGACTCAAGCCGGGTTAGGCGCGGGAACTAGGACTGATATCCAGAATGGTAACCTGTGAACAGAGTCAGTGTCAGCGTTGAACGCGGCGCGGCCGTATGTGACACTCAGGCAAGCTTGAAGGAAATGTCAGGGGCCATCTCAGAACTTGGTAAATCGACAGCTCGAACGGCATCCTGCACAGAGTTGAATCCAACGAACGGCCCGGGTGTTGATTGAATCTGAGGAAAGATCAGTCAGAGGGAATGGATGACGTGGCCGCACTGTGCTTCAATTTGTGCAAGAATAATAACCTGCAAGTTCCGAATCTGCCAAACATGAGTACAACGAGCCTGAATACTGCGGCGCTCCTGAATCAACTTGAGGCTGCAGTTTCGAGTTAGTGAATCGACTCAAGCCGGGTTAGGCGCGGGAACTAGGACTGATATCCATAATGGAAACCTGTGAACAGAGTCAGCGTCAACGTTGAATGCGGCGCGGCCATATGCGATACTCAGGCAAGCTTGAAGGAAATGTCAGTATAAATCAACTCGAGCTGGGAGGAAGGGAGGCGTGGGTCAAGCCAGGTGGGAGAACTCGGGGCCATCTCAGAACTTGGTAAATCGACCGCTCGCAGGGCATCCCGCACAGAGTTGAATCCAACGAACGGCCCGGGTGTTGATTGAATCTGAGGAAAGATCAGTCAGAGGGAATGGATGACGAGGCCGCACTGTGCTTCAATTTGTGCAAGAATAATAATTTGAATGTTTTGTAAGTTCCGGATCTGCCAAACATGAGTACAACGAGACTGAATACTGCGGCGCACCTGAATTAACTTGAGGCTGCAGTTTCGAGTTTGAGAAGGAGGAGCTCATGGGTGGCATTTGAGAAGTGTGAGTGAAGACTTGGCTCGACAACTGGACGCACAGGGAGGCCATTAACCAATCAACTGACGAAAATTCTCATCTAACGAAGTGACGAGCTACTATACTACTCCATGGACCAGTATACAGTCGATCTGGATTCGAAGATCTGAGGTACATTCAATACACATTGCTGGATGAGATCGCTGAATGACTGCTCACCGGGCCCAATGGAGCGAGAAATTTAAGCCAAGGACCTGTAAGTCGGGATTTGAGCTCTGAGATATATCTGAGCGGGATAGATCAGTAAGTGCTCGTCGATTGAACGTGAACGAGGTGGATCAAACAATGTAACAACCGCAGGAACATTGAAGCAAACAAAGACTTGAAAAGTGTGCGAGGATGGCAGACAGAGTAGAGCGAGTTGGACTCGACTGGATCAAATGGGAACCAACTTAAAGTCAGGTGATAAGTTGGGTCCGAAGCATGAGATCTTGAAAGGTTGAACAACTTGAAAATCACGCTGAAGTTGCGTTCGAGGTTGAGGCTTTGAACCATCGTGACGTTGAAGGGTCCGGAACCATAGTAATGTTGAAAGGTTGTGCTGCTCGCCGGAGGTCAAAAATGATCTCGGGACTTTCAAAGTCAGTTGAAAGGAAGGGGGGTGCAGACCAGACTTACAAGTTACCTGAAGATTTTTGTAGGAAGACGGCGGCGGCGGCTGTGGCAAGGGATGGACGTTGATATACTAAGGTCGGTGACGGGACATCGAAATCACTTGTCGGGATCTTGCAGGCGGCGCGGAGCGGCGGGAAGAAAAAATGGATCTGAAGGACAAACATCAGTGAAAAATGAGGTAAACCGCACAGCAGTGAAGACGCACGAGGAGGGCATTCACGGGACCTGCAAAACTCCAATCGAAATTCCCGATGGGATTCACAGTGGTGCTGGTTGGTGCTGTGAGTCGAGGCCGTGGGCTGGGATCGAGGGAAGCCAAGGGCATAGGGGGGAGCGGGGGGAAGGGAGGGATGGTGGTGGTGCGGGTAAGAGAGCCAACTTGTTTGGTTCAGCCACACCGTTCGAACTTTGCATGCAGGCTTCGCTGAAATCCGCATGTCGCATTCAGATCAACGAGTGCACGATCGAACTTGTGGCGCTTACCTTCTGAAACCTTCTGAAATCTTGTTTGCGGTATTCTTGCGCTGCCGCGTGCCGCGCTCGGGATCTAAGAGGATTAGCTGAGACCGTGCCGCCGATCCGTTAACTTGTTTTCGTGCACACCACAAGAACTCGCGGAGGGAATGATAATAATAGAAAATAATCTTCGTGTTCAACTGCTGTTGACGCCCCAGAGTTTTGCAGAGATACGCGCCTTGAGGGTCTTGTTAGAGTTTACGAGACAGCCTCCCGCAAGACACGCGGGGATTAATGCGGGTTCTGGTTATGCTATAGATGACTTTGAGCCTGGAATCGATGCACTAGGTTTCTTTAAGCGCTAGCTGCCTTTGCCCATGGAGACATTCCGCGGAGAGCAATCAAAAAGTGGCCAGAGATTTGCCAAGAGGGATAGATAGCACAAGGAGAACAGATACTACTGTACAAGGGAAATCACCAAACTCAACCTCCTTCAAACGAGAAGCCAGCATATTGGATCCGCAAAGAAGAATCCGCGAACTGGCCGTGGCATTCGGAAGATTCTTAACGCTGAATGAATTACCCTTCCGCGTTGATACCTCTATCAATCTAAGGAAAACAGTGGGCGGCGCCGACAAAGTCACAAAGAGAGAACGGAGAATCCAAGGAGAACAGATGCTAGAAAGTAAAGCCAAAATCAACCTCCTTGGAACGAGAAGCCAGTATCCGTCACTGTATTTTATTTTCGCGCGTAAGACCTAGTTGCTCGCCGCTGGAACTTGGAAAGTAAATTGGCTTGAGATGACATGAGTGCCGGAGAACCATTGAAAGCCGTGGAATCGCGCTGGACGCCATTTTAATTTAAGGGCCCAAGGGAGGTGGACAGGAATCACGGAAGTTCGGTTGCATCGCTTGAGGCCAATATCCAAGGCACGGGCTGGCATGGTGGGAGGTAGGAAACAAAGAGCAGTCATCACACCAGGTCACTCACACGGAATATTCGGTCCTTTTTTGTTTTTTGATTGTCGTTTTGTTGGGAATCGAGTATATTCAATTGCGGCGGTACACTACATACTTAAGGGGGTATAAGTACATGTTTAAGTACGTGCACAGAGAGAGAGCGAGAAGGAAAAAGAACAAGAATCAAGCCAACGACGTCTGTAAAGGAAAGAAGCGGAATAGATGTGGGTAGATCCAAGGCCATGCATGCATCCAAGGGAAGGACAACCGGCAGCAATGTGGGGAAGAGATCCGGAGGAGGGACAAGAGGCGGAAGTGGATGTGAAAGTGGGACGGAACGGGGAGGATTCTACCAGCGGCCTTGGAGCTCGCGTGGCGCAGAGCCGCGCATAAGAACTTGGTTCGCGTTGCCACGTAGGACTCGACGGCGCCCGCGGGCATACGCAACGGCGAGGATGGGGACGGGGACGGGAAAGGAGATGGGGATGGTGATGGTGAAGAGAGAGACCAATGGTAAAGGAAGCGGAGGTGCGGGTACACACCTTGTATCCTCTCATCCTCTGCATCGTCCTTCATTCCAGCGCGAATATTAGAACCGGCGTGATGTGTGGTATCGTGGTATCGAAGTCTGACGACGGTGAAAGAGCCTGATGAGGTGCGGGCATCAGCTAGTGCATGGATGCACGATGAGGAAAGGACCTACTTGGCGGTAAGGGCGGGGCTGCGGGCCGAGGGGGAGGGGGAGGGAGAAGGGAGAAGGGAGAAGGGAGAAGGGAGAAGCGGAAGGAGACGGGAAGATAGAGCCGTCCTGCAGGCGGACGCGGCCGAGACGGAGGGAGGGAGGGAGGGAGGACATAGGAAGCGAAGGCGAGTGATGAGCGGGAGGAGAAGGGAAGGACGAGTGGGGGTGGGATGGGAAGGACCTGAATTCAGTATGACTCGAGCGCCGAGAAAACGGACACGCAACTTCGGCGCCACCTACAGCGCCTCCCCCTTCCCCCATCCTTCGAGTCGCATGCGCATATCGTAGCCGAGCCCCATTCACGACATAAACACAGCCTGTGGAGGATCAGTTATTACTGTAAAAGTTCACCGCAGGATGAGTGGCCGTACGTACCTCGTCTGTATCCTACTCTTCTCGCCGGCCACTCGCCACGCTTACTCCCTCTGACCCCGCGCCATCCTGCGTCCCGCATTCGCGCGCACCCCGCACCGTCTCGCGCCTCACATTTGCGTGCAACGGGTAGTGCGGCAAGCGCACAAGGATGCCGGCGGCGCAGCCATTACCGTGGCTGCATTGGGCTGATTGCGGCGCAGAGAAGCCCAGAAGAGGGATAGGGGAAGAGAGCCATCTTGCGGTCGTGCGTCAAGTCGTGCGTCGAGAGGCGCCTGCCCAGGATCATTTTTGATGGTTGATCGAAAGTTGATGGACTGTATCGCGTGATAGTCGGGCCGTCGATCTCATCAGGCCTCGGCAACCTCCGGTGGCGACATCTCAATGGCACTGATGCCGACAATCTCGGGATCATAAACAAAGACTCCTTGGTGTAGTGCGGCACGGCTTCGAGGAACGTCCGTGTGCAGTTTCGGGAATGGGGGTGTGAACCCAATCAGAACTCTAGTTCCAATTCGAAATTTGGACCTTGTTTAAATCTTCAACCCAGCCGGAGTAGATACTGTACCCGCGCTTCTAGATTTAAGTGCAGCGCTAGTCAATAAAAGAACCAATTTCCCCCCTTCTGCGGATCTCAGTGTGATAATTGAAACATGCGGCACTCTGCAACAGTGCCAAGCAGCGCAGTCCACCAAGGCCACTTTACTGCCACTTCGACTTCGACTTACCCGAGTCTTCGTCTCCATGGCTCAATTTTCCTTGAGCCTAATTTCAAACAGAAAGAAACAAAAAGTTTGTTTTGGCAATCTTCCATCTGAACGCCGGGAATCGAGCCAGTGTACATACCTCTTGGTAAATCTTCAGTTAGCGAAGGGTGCACCATGCACCACGATTCGAATCCTCGGTTCGTTCTCAAGTCACTGCGTTCCGCTAAGCCTTAGACTTAATCAGTCTAGGTCATGGGCGAGTCTGCGTAGCTCAGTATAGGTCTGTGTTGCTGAGCGTAGGTGAGCCTAGATCATATTTCTAGCTCTGCCTAGGGACCTACACTCACCTAGACAGGTCAGTCTAGGTCAGCCTAGGCTGAGCTTAGGTGACCCCGGAACACAGTGAGTGAACCAGAGGGAAGCTATTTATTGGCCAAGATGTAATTTGAAGGAAGAACTTACACTATTCAAGCTTGAAATTGAGGCCGGCCTTTGCCTTCTTCTCTATAAAAATTCAATTCAATCAAGAGAGGTGCACCACGGTCCAATCCCTAGTGTTAAAAGTAAGAGAAATTAAGAGGGGTGGAATCCGGGAGAGAAAAAGGAAGGGAGGGAGATATTCGCAGGGTACCTGGGTAATGGTTATTAGGATGCCGGGAATGTGCCCAGATCTTACGTTCTTCAACCTGTTGGTGGGAAGAACCTTGGTGCGGATGCCGCCAACACCTGTTTCCCTCGTAATTGGGTCGCCAAAGCCCTGGTGATGCACACCATAAATGCCATTCACTCAACACTTGCGGTGCAGGTTCCATCCGAGCCTCGGGAACTATTTGGGATGTGGAAAACTCAACCGGGTCCCCGAGATGAGGGTCGACATTGTTTCTGGGTGCAAGGGCGAAAGAAAAATTGCATTGATACCTAGGGTTGAGAATCCTCGTGAATTGGTGGTAATCAAGCACAGCTGGCAGCGAATCTTCCCAGGACTACCCACTTAGAAGAAAAAGTTATGAGGAATTGCACCAGACGACCTCCCATTTCTTAACCTCCGCCTGATCCCGATGTCGCCAGCGACATGCACAATGATCACTGCTTGGTGTTATTCTTGGTGTTATTTAAATTAGGTACACGGGTCGGATGACTTGGTGCGATGTCAAACCTCTCTGGTCGTAGGGACGCCACCGCTTTGCACACGACATAACGGGAGATGTTCATATATATGAAATAGGAGCGGGTTATCTTAAGACTTGCCCGGTCTAGACCAACACAAGTCTTAAGGGTTCACGATGTCTTAAGACTCCTCACCCACCCCCCTTCCCTACCACCCATGAACCACCTTCCCAATGACTTACGTCTTAAGTCTGACCCAAGTCTTAAGTCTTTATACATCTTAAGTCCTAAGTTAAGGTTAGGGTCAAGTCTTAAGTCTTCAGTCACATCTTAAGTTCTGCCCGATGTCTTGAGTCTTGAGCGACGTCTTGAGACTTCCGCGATGTCTCAAGACTTCCCGACGTCTTAAGACTTCAGTCCGCTGTAACGTGAAATAAAATAAATAAAATTTAAATGCGGCGCTCAGAAATCCTTGTACGCCCTATGTATCCCCTAATCGCTATGAGTGACGAAGGCCGCTACTGAGAACGAGTTATTGTACTTACCATCCCATCCATCCACTTGAATACCTCATCCCACCATCCATCAATCCTTTCCACCAGATTGTCGAAGCTTGTAGCGGCCACCCAATCATGATGCGCCCCCGAGTCGGCACTCTTGAAGATCGTCGTGGCGTTGAGCTCTAGGCGCCGATGCATCGCGGCCTGCATACGAGCAAATGTCGTCGCGCCATTCATCCCCTTGAGCGCCTCCTCACGGTCTGCAAGCCCGCGCCACACCTCGCCGTCTCGGTGGTATCGTGCGATGACACGCATTAGCTCAGCGTGCTTGCGTTCGTACTGCTCTAGCCAGCGGGACATTTCTGCTTCAGCACGGAACCACTGGACTTGGTCACCTAAAAGCCGTCAGTACCTAGCCACGGTCTTATTTGAAAAACAAATGACTTACTTTCCTTCTTGTACGCCGCTAATTTTTCCTCGCTCTGAGGTTGCCCCCGCATTAGGTTCTCCATCCAGATCCAGCCATCTCCCTTCTTCTTCCCCTTCCCCTTCTTCCCCGTCGTCCGCTCTTCTGCCCTTCCTACCTTGGACGGCGACATCTCTGGATCGCTCTCCTCCGCCTCCGATAGCCCTACCTCCACATTATCTGGCGCGATGTCCCTGAGGCGCTTGGGAGTGCGCTGGCCGCCGCGCTTGAAACCTGGTGTAAATATTAATATGGTCCGGGCTTTGTGGGAAAGGTCACGTACCAGAGCGTTTCAAGGTTTGAGTGCCAGCCAATAGCTCGGGCTGGTCGCTCTCGCTATCCGACTCGTGGGGTAGCGTGGAGGTCACTGCCGCATGGGCGATCGACACCCCGCTCTGTAAGTACCAGGCCGTCCCGTCGAATAACCGTGAGTCGCCGGTCGCACGATGCAGATGCGTTTCCTTTCGCCGCGTGTCCCGGAGCGTCAAAGGCGGAAATGGCTCCACCGCGTCTTTCTGCATGTGCCCGAGATGGATCAGCGCTGTCCGCGCAGTGTTGTACACGTCGATCTCCAACTGCTTCATCAGCTCCGCCTTTTGAAGGTTCCGCTGCGAGCGGGTAATCCCCCCCTGGCCCCGATAATCAAGCTCCCTGGCTTTCTTCACCGCTGACAGCGCCAAAGACGCGTCTCGCACCCCGAAGACCCCACTCTCGGCCTGCGTGCAGCGCAGCTCGATCTCCGCTTGTCGCAGTTCGGAGTCGAGCTCATCACCACCCCGGATGTGTCGCTGGCGCTGCCGTGCTTCATGCGATATGACGGCAATTGGATTGCTGTTACTTCGGGCTCGTCGACGTCGAGAGCGCTCAGAGTCAGCCGTGGGTATATCTCGCGCTGACGTTCCCTGAACTTCTTGAGATGGAGGTTGAGACTGTCGCGGAGCTTGGTGATACTGTCCCATGTCTCTTGCAGCGGATGCTCCTGGTGGCTTCGTAGCAGCGCGATTGCAAGAAGTCTACGTTCCCTGTATTGAGAAAGTGCTCATAGCACGCACGGCAAGGAAGGACTCACTGCTGCCGTTCGATGACCATTCCATCGTGAACCCACTGTGCCACCAAGGTTCCCGCCTCGAGCTCGCCGTCCCGTTTTAGTTTCTGTTGTTCTGAGCTGATCATGGCGGCCAATGTGCTCTCCACAGACAACACTAAGCCCTTTTAGCTCGCAATATGTGTCGCAAAATTGAGAGCATACCTTTAGTTAACTTGTGTTGATACACGCTGCAGACTTTACCACTCGTATCCGTCGTAGCGACGCACGGCAGACGCGACCATGCCCCAACCTCCTTCGCGTGCTGCCGACTGAGTTCCTCCACCACAGCCATGTGTAGTTCAAAAAGGCGCAGGGCGTCAAGCCTCTCAGCGGCCAACAGTTGCGCTACAAAATATTATATCAGCTGCATATCACGGTCGGCAGAATCGACCAGAGGCTTACCTTGACCAAGGTACTTCAGCATGTTCCACGCATGCATCACAAAATTAATGATGTCGTGGCGCGCGGCGCCAGTACTTTGACGCGTTGAAGAGCCCAGCGCGTTGAAACGGGCAAGATGCGCTAACAGTGAAAATGGGCTAAATAAGCTCTGAATGCGGGCTAGCTGAACACTAACACACCACACACAAAACCTAACACAACACCAAATCCCCTACTTATACTTCACTAAGACTAAGCGCGTCTTCCTCAGTGAGTTCGGGTCCGAGCCGTAGTATGCGACTACTGGTTTGGATTCCTAGCACAACGAGAATTGAATTATGGCCTCAACCATCCCAACTAAACAAACACCACACTATTCGCTAGCTACCCTTGACGTTCCGAAACAAGACTTCCCAAGGTTGGGATGTACAGGTTTGGGGGTGATAAGGATGTTTACTAGGCGGACGCACAAAGTGCAGTCGTCCTAGGCGAGGTAAATGAAGTGTCTATCTGAAAACTTCCACTAATGGACTATGCTGCTTCTCCTGCACTTCCTCTATGGCTTGGCTAGCTGAATACTGCTAACGGCCGACTTAGACTCCTCTGAATCCAAGCTCTTTTCTGTTACACTTGGGCTTATTAAGGACCCGGAGTATTCTCTTAGCTCAACTAGTCGGTCAATGAATCGACTGGCAGTTCTACCAAAGTGCTGTGCCGGGCGTGGTCCGTTTTACGGGAGGCGTTTCCTGGTCACCCAATGCGTAGCTACCACTGAAGTCCACCACAAAGCTAGCCGCAACTCTCAAACTTAAACTCTCGTGCTCTCGGTCCTGATTTATACGTGGAGAGTGGCGCCGCTCACAACCTCCCAACGCGAAGCTTCGACTTATTGGTTCACACAGTTACTTCTGGATCCAACAAACAACGCTGCAATTTCTATAGACTGGTTTACAACAGAGAAGGTACTTTATCTCCGCTTCGACTGGCCTGAGCACACCCTTATCGACTGAGCGATGAGCGGGGCATGAACTGGTCTCTAGCGGTATTTTATGAGGCTTTATATACTGTTCAGAGAGAAAATGATGAGGTAAAGAGAAATGAGTAAAACAGGCCGATGTTCTGGTCATGTGACCGCCTCCGGAAGACGAGCCGGGTCCATTCGTGGTCTAGGCTTGCCTAGCTGGCCAACTATCTGACCATCTCGACAGCCAAGCCGGGTATAATTGCCTTTCTCAGCGTGCTAGTCTGCACCCGAGCAACTCTCCATGTGCAACTCCACTCCGGAACTACTATTCCCGGTGCAGCTTGCTCATAATCACGCCATTCCACCCTGCTATCTTACGGACTGAACATCCTAGCGTTCATCCACTGCTCCATCTCAACATGAATTCACTGTTTCTGCTATTTGTCTTCGTTAGGCTCTCTGGATCGCGTCGCGTCCATCACCTGACCTGCTGGTGGGTATACTCCTATACCCCTATGGTTGGTCCCTTCGCATTGTCTCAGCTAGCGCCACTTCGACCGCTACTGTATCGACTTCAGCAGGGTATGTCCAGCTGCTATGGTACTAGCCGCCTTCCTACACCTGCTAGCTCGCTCGTGCTCGTTCCTACTCTGCGCTAGCTCCGACCAAAGCTCCGTCTGTGCAGTCGTTGGTCCTCGTTCATAGAATCCTTGACACTCTGAGGTACTAGACCTGTATGTTTATCTCCTTGATGCGTGTATTCGCCTAGTGTAACGCTTGTAAACCGCGCCTAGCACTATAACTCGTACTACAGCCAGCAGCCGGAGCTCACTCTGACTCTCCTTTGTACCACCGAACAGAGTTCCCATTGCTAGTTTGTAGCCCTGAGAAGCTAGTAATGTGCCTAATAGAAGCTAGCAGACTTCGTCATGCGCTAGCTCTAAAAAGCGCAAAATGTAGCTAGATGGCAGCACATTGCAAACGCACCGTTTCATCTCCCCTTTACTAAATCTCAACCGTCCTCGGTTGTGGTCCGTGTGTGTCACTTTCCAGTTTAGTAGTTACTGAAATGGCATCTTTCTAGTAACGTTCAAATATTTTCAAGGTCTTTCTTGCATTCCCATGCATAGTGTCAATTCATCTAGCCAACTTCTTCCCTTCGACTGATATTTCCCACAGTTGAACTCGGTCTTTCCTTTCTAGGCAAAGAGTCGCACGCTTGTGTAGCATTGCTGTCTTCGCTTCGAGAACGATGATCATTGCCTTTTCAGGAAATCGATCAATCTTCTCTCAGCTAGCCGATTTTTTCAGACAATTCGACCTCCTTTCGCTCAGCTAGCCCCTGATTCACTCTGGTTTGTGCTAACTCTCGTAGCTTCTCACCGGTGACCCTACAGCGCTACAGCGCTCTAGCTAGCAACATAACCTCGTGACTTTGCACCGAGAAGCTGATTTCGGTGGGAAAAGAACCGGCTATTTCCGTCTACCAACTCATTGCTGGCGGTACCGCGGTGTGCCTGCAGGCTGCGGTTCAGGGTCGCCAGGCGTGGCTTCTATCCCACGGCCAGCTTCCTTCGCTTAGCGTCTCATATAAACTGAGGCGCTAGCTGCTGTCGCCCATTTCTTTTCTTTCCCCCCCTACACTCATCTCCGCTTTTTCTCGCTATGGCCAAGCACAAGTCCACCACCTCTACGCCTACTGCTTCGTCTTCAGCTTCGACTATCACTACCGTGGATGCTTCCTCTTCCAAAGCTCCTTGGGCATTCTTTTGGCCGCGCCAATGCTTCACCGACATCATCCAGTTCTTCGACTTAGAAAACATCCCAGACTCGACCAGCGCCACCGTTATGCCCATACTGAACACTATGCGGCCGCTCATGGTAAGTCCTGTTTGCCCTCATTGTTTCCTAGCTAATGTCATCATTGCCTCGTTCCCAGGCACAATTCTACAAGAAACACTCCCACTGGTCGCTCGAGGTCGCCGCGTATCTTGCTGCGGTTTCGATAGCTTCTCGTAAGCTCGTCCGCAAGCACCTCGGCAAGCAATACATCGACGAGTACAGCGACTTGTATTGGAACTACCCCGACGAACTGGAGGGCAACTTGGTAAGTCTAACTACTCACCCCTTTTCATGCCACTTCCACTTCAACTGACGTGCTTGTTATTCTAGCAAGACGCTAAAATCCCATTTCCCGACGATTCTTTCGAACTACCTCGCATCACCATCAAGTCCAAAGCTCCTCTATCTTTGTCTCGCATCGACGACGATAGCGACGACGCTGACGACGACAACGGCGGTAATAGTGGCAGCGAGGACGGCGACAACGCTGACGAGGCGCCGCCCACCAAGAAGCCGCGCCTCAGCACTACCAAAGTGCGTTTTTCTCAGTGCTCCCCTGTCGTTCAACGCCCCGTAATTACCATGTTTACGCAGGGCCGGGCGGCCTCCGTGGAGAGCGTAACCCCAAGTACGTCGGCTAAAACTACGGTACGTCCCCTGCTTCCCAATTTATCAACTTTTTATACTAACGGTCTTCGCCTCTTAGCGTGCCAAGGGCAAGTCCGTGGCTTCGGGGTCTCGTTCAACTCGCAGCTCTGCTATGCAGCCCGAGACGGACGAGACTCCCACTCGTGTCACTGGAAAGGCCCGTCGCCGCGACGCCCCCGCTAGCTCGCCACCTCCAGCTTCTTCTTCGAAAATCCGCGTCGCTAAACCCACCAAGTCGACTGAGGACTCGCCTCCTCCGCCATCGCGTGAGGAGTTGCTCCAGGTTGCGGTTAACACCGAACCTTCGCCTCCCGGGGGTAAGTCAATTCTTCGCCTTTTTATTCAAGTCGTTTTATTAACCTTAATTCCAGAATGGCGCATGGGCAAAGCTCGTCCTTTCGCCGCGCAAGTTCGCGCACCCGAGGTCTTCATCTCCGACTGGCTTTCGCCAGCTCTGTGGTCGGACGCCACCGTCAAGTGCGTCAGCTGCCTCAATCGTGGTCAGCAGTGCAGCGCCGCAGATAATGAGCTCAGAATAACTAGTTATGTTACCTTTGTGGTGCAACAGCGTAATGCGTCATATCGCGGGTAACCCTTTAGGTATCCCGGCCATCTCTACATCACCGCGGCCGTCTCTACATCACCGTCGGCACATCGGCGGCCTTGCCTCCGTCGTCGTCGAGCGCTGCCGCCTCGCCGTTGCGCGTCATTGTTGATGGCGTCAAGCCCGCGACCAAAACGGCCCAAAAAAGACCCATCAAATTGGAAAAAGGACAATAAAATAACGGAGAGAGGTAGGAAACAGGTCAAAAAAGACCCATCAAATTGAGGTAGGAAGCAGGTCAATTATAGGCCGCCCCAACCCTCCTCGTCCTCCTCGACGACGTCCCCTCGATCTACGAGGTCCATCTCAACCTCCTCCTCCCCGGTGCTCTCAGACGGACCCTCGCCGCTTGCTACCCCTCCGACCTCCACCAGCATCTCCTCGACGACCTTTGGAACATGTCGGGGAGCCTTTTTCCCTCGCGCCAGCCGCGGCGCGCCCCAGACCTTGTCCCCGCGAACCCTCAAATCGCGGTACATTTCCGCCTGGCGAAGCGCGTATGCGACTGCCCCCTCTGCCTCCTGCGAATCGAGCGCCTCCTTCGGCACCGCCGCCGCACGCGCATCCCACTTGGAGGCTTCATACTCCAGAGAGACGCCGACTCGCCGGTATTCCTCCTCAAGCAGCCGCACCTCCTCGCCCCACCGTCTTGTTCGCGCAAACGCCTTGCACCACTCCACACGAAGCGCTAAACCCATATATCAGTCGTATACCCCCTCAGTCCCGCGACGCGGTGCATACCTTTCTCTAAACCAGCATCCGTCCCGTCTATACCCGCGGAAGTCCAAATCCACGACACCTGGCGTTGGTTCTCCGGCCCACGCTCCACCTGGCTATCGTCATCCTCCCAAAACATCTCCTCGTCCTCGTCCTGCTCGCCGTGGTCTTCCTCCGCCGGTAAAATCCCAGCCTCCCTCAATTCCCTCGCCTGCTTCTTCCGCCTCTTCATCGTCGACTTCATCCTCTTTGCCTTCCTCCTCAAGTCCTCCGCATCCGCCATGCACCGGATATCATCACGCTTCAGCACGTTCCATCCCACCATCGACGCGTTGCCGCCGTTCAAGAGGCGTATCGCCTCCCACGCCGTCTGGTATTTTTCAGAGTGTAGCCGCACTTTTGTTTCGTTCCGCGTGACGATCGTCCTCGACCTGGTGTTCATGGCCTGATGGCGAACATGTCCCCTCTTGTAGACGAGCAGGCGGGACTTCACGTGGAGCTGGTTGCGCAGGCGCACGAGCCCCGTACGGCACTGTGCGTCGCGCATGACCAACTCGATGTCGGGAAGACCAGGGATGCACCGTTCGCGTTGGGCCTGTGTCAGCGCCGAAGGCAACAGGAGCGGTACGTCCTCCGCGAGAACATTTGCCGGAAGGTTCATCTCCCCGAGTGCGTTGACCGCCGCGGGCATGTAGCTTTGCTGGATCTTGCGGAACCGAGAAATGGCTCGATTCAGTTTAGCACGCATCCCTCCTAAGTCGATTTCCATGTCGGCCGTCAGGGCGCGCTTCAGCTCGGCCTGAACGCGCACGCGGCGCCTGTTCCGGGGGAATCAGACTCTATCGCGGCGCGTGAAGGAGAGACGGGGAATACGCACTGTTCCGCCTCCAAATCCAAACCCGACGCTAAGAACGCGCTCGCGCCGACCTCGTGCACCGCGGGTAGCCCCTCCTTCGCATCCTCCTCCTCCTGCCTCGCAAATTCCCTTCGCACCTCCGCCTCCGTCAGACCTACGACGCCGGCCATCAGTAGCCGCCCAGAATCAATCGCGGAATGCTACCCACCTTGGACGACGATCTCGTACGGGTTCGGCTTCTGATCATCTTGCTCGAAATCGAGGACCTGCTGCCGCCATTCCGGGACACGAGCAGCCTGCTGAGCTGAGAATTCGTCGAACGCCGCGGTCTGATCGGCGAGTTCTTGGGTCGCGCGATCGAAGCGCTTGCGCAACAGCTCCACTGCATTCAGGTAAGTACACGGACGCGGACGAGTCGCCTTCACTTACCGAAGGACACCATCTTCCCCCAGTTCCAGCCTGCAATCTGGGCGTCCACCATATCGTGGCGAGCGCCAGGACCCGCGTCCCTGGTGCAAGCGGCAACGGCGCCGAGACTGGACCAAGCGCGCTCAATTCCCTCACCCTCCAGCTGCGCGCATCCCAGAAGCAGGTTGAGCGAGAAGAGTAGTTGACAGATGAGGGTATGGGAGTGAATGTGCATCTTTGGGATGGCGAATCGCATAATAATCCCAACGAGGTGAAATCGGACGTGCGAAGGGAGATCTTTTAGACGTTGGGGAAGCTGCTTCTTCCAAATGCACACTATGTCGTAGGTAATCAGGGACCACTTGATTTTGCGCCAGTGTTGCATGATCGCAGCAAAAACGTAGTCCATATTGGCGAATCTGAAGCAGGCGCGTGAGTCAATATCGGCCCTCTTCGACTGCATCCACCGCCGTACCTTTCACCCTTTTGGAGATCGCCCACACCATTCGGCTGTACGAATTCGTGGCGTCCACAAACGCCCATTCCAACGCCTGTTGTGCTGTACCCTCGCGAAAACTTCGTGTTGGCGTAATCCAACGCGGCGAGACCACTGCAGGTGTTCATCTAACCCAGTCGAGGTCAGCGGGGAACGCAGTCGTCGATACAAGGACAAACCTCCTTCTGATCGGTGACGCCCCGCAGATACTCGCGGTATTTGGTGGTTTCGACCATGTACGCCCAACCCGAACCCAGGTCTGGGTCTCGGAGCTCATTCGAGACGAGCCGGCGTTTCAGCCGGAAGCACGCATCCAGCGCAATAAAAAGCGTGTACAAAAATCTGAGAGAAGAGGGCTTAGGTACGAGGGAGGGAGACCATAAGAAAGCGAACCTGTGTTCGGGCGTCGCTCCCTCCCACCCCTCCGGCAAGTTCACGCCCGGCCGCGGGCATCCCGGGCACAACACGGCGAGCTCACCCTCCGCCGTACCCTCTACTCCGGACGGCGAATACGCAATCGCGCGCGCGCCGTGCTTGAGCAGAATCAGGTGGAACCACTGGCGGCACATCCGAATGAACTCGTGGTACCGATCCGGCGGCTTATTCCCCGTATTGTCGGTCAATTTTTCGAGCGCGGAATACTCATGATACAGCGTCGTCTTGGACTCGAGGGCCTCGACGTGGAATCTGAGGCCTTAATGAGCCCTGCCCCTGAGCGGAACCTGGGCGAGACGACGGACCTTTCAAGCAGAACAACCGTGGCGCACGTCTGAGGACGTTCGTGCGTCGCTGGATACCAACCCGCACGGAGCAGCTGGATCTCATGCGATCCGGCGCTCAACGCGCCCTCGCAGCCGCAGAAATCGACCGCGACCTCGTGAATGCCGTTCGTATGCAGCACCACGAAGCCCTTGGGCCCAGCATCCGGCGCGGTGCACGGCGAGTCCGGGGGATGGCCCATCTGCACGCGGAGGCCCAGCGCCGCCAACGAACACTTGACAAAAAACCTGGTGTTCCAGTACTATGCGGCGGAGCGTTAGGTATGCGATGTAACCTTCATATCGAGTGGTTCGTCCTAACCTCGAGTCGGTGTAGAGGGTTCTCAGCGTGCTTTTTCACGATACACTCCTGGCAATAAATGACGCCGCCGAAGCAGTCGCGGCAACGGAATTGAGGCAATGATTTACTGAGGCCTTGGCAGCCGGGGCAAACAGACAAACTTGCACCCGCGGGACCGTGTGCGCGCACGAGGGTGGAAAGGTATGCGTCGCGCTTGTGACGCCAATTATCTAGCGAAACGTCCTGAAGATCGCCGTCAGTGGACATCCAGGGGTGGAAGAGGGAAAAAACACGCGTACCGCGGGCTTGACGGGTCGCGTGCTACCCGCGGCAGGCGATGGAGGTCGTGGTTGCTCGCCTTCATCCAGGATCCGGAGTTCGTAGCGTTCCTCGTTCAGGGTGAAGGAAGAGAAATCCGCGAAAGGGTCCTCATCCATTGGCGAGTCCTGTGGGTCCCGTGTCGGCGCCAGTGCGGCCGCGTCCAATCGCATCTTCTTTAAAGGCGATGGCGGCTCCACGTTGTGCTCAGATACATAGACCCGCCGGTTGTCGCCGGAGACGCGATGGACGAAGGCGGAAACAGGTTCATCTTCGGGGTGGACGACCTCGTCGAGAGCGTGGACAGCGAAAGAGAAGGAGTGGTGGTGGTGACCAGCTGAAGTTGAGGGCGCGTTCGCCTCGGCGCGCCTGCGTTGCGAGCGCGCCATCGCCAGGCGAGTCAACAGAATGCCGATCACACCAACAGGCGCAAATACCCCCTATCTCCGTCTCATCACTCAACGCACGTGCCAGTGATCATTTATCGCGAGCCCGATGGGGCATTTCCTTTCAGGGCACCGGGTGAACAATTTTCAATTTTGATATCAGGAGTGTACACAACAATTATTTTTTGTACATGACAGTTATTTCACTTGGATAACACAGGGATGAGCACTGTATAGGAGACTTGTATGTGTATTCAGCAACGCAGTAGAAACTTACGGCCCCACCCGCCCCGCCCAGAACAACTGCTCCACCTCGGCGAGCGAGCCCACGATCGTCATCGCCGCCGGACGTTCTTCGAATGCCTTGTCAGCCTCCTCTCTAAACGAAAGAAATTGGTCCAATGAGGTGTAGCGAGGAAGAAAAGAGACTTACATGGTACGACGAACACGCCCATCGCTGAAATAGTAATAGGGGCGGGGGCGTGCGCCGGCGGCTGCCACGGCCTCGGACTTTGCAACGGGGGCGGGCGCCGCGTTGGGGAGCACTGAGCCCACGGGCTTGATGGTTGCTGCAGGTGTGCAGGGCGAAGATTTCGGAGCAGGTGCGCGACTCGGCGGCGAGGATTGGGCGACGCCTTCTACATTTTCGGACGGGGCCGTGCGTGCGGTGGGGGTGGGCGCAGGCGGCAAACCAGCAGAGCGCGTGGACTGGGTCGCGACGGCCTCCCGGTACACGAGGTGGCTGTGGGTGTGCGCGTGGAGGGCGGAGTCGACGGCGTGGGTGTGGGCGCAGTTGTCGTCCGGATTGCTGCGGCGCTTCTTGCTCTGGAGCGCCAGAGGGACATCAGGGGACTCTGAGCGCGCGCGTTTATGGGTGTCACGCGCGTCCCGTGGCTCGACGGAGGGCTCTTTAAAAAGCGTGGGGGCAGGGAAGAGGGGACCGGTTCGCGGGTGCATTCGCGAGAGCTTGAGGCGTGCGTGTTCGCCTTTCGCGTCATAAAACAAAAGGTCGTCCAGGTTGGTCGGGGGCACTATGCGTTGGATGTTCCGCCTCTGCTCGGGCGTGGTGGGGTGAGCATGGTGCGTGGTACACCATTTATACAGGCCGTGGGCAAGTTTCAACGCGTCGGAATAGTGGTCGGTCTTGGCGGGGTCGTCTAGGGCTGTAGAATCGAAGGCGGGATCGTCGAGCGTCTTGAGATATCCTTTAAGAGAGTTTCTACGCGTTAGATAGTTAGTACGCCCTTGGGAATTGTATGTCGAGGACGCACAGATCACTAAACACGGCAGCTTTTGTGGGATGCTTGAGGAGGTGCCAGCTACGTCGACCGTGTTCGTTGTGCGGTACGAGACCTGTCAATTCGACGTGAATATGGCTGAGGAGGGCAGGCAAGGACCGTTCAGGCCTTTGAAGTCGGGATGAGTATATAGTGGAACAGAGCAGGCAAACGCGCCATAGTTGGGCGCCTGGGGGGGACGAGAAGGATAGGCGACGCCCGTGTGGGTGTGTACAAAGGACCTGGTCATGAGTGTATTATGAGGAAAGAGAGTGAGCGTGTCACGTTGTGACGCGACGCGCAGCGGAGATCGCAGCACATCAGATCAACAACAACAAACCGCATTTTTTTTTTGTACGAACACGTCGACCGCAGCACGCAGCACCCTCTCTTCCTTCAACGCTCATGTCGAACCACACGGGTATGGTCTACCCCTCTCGCCCGCTCAGCGCCGATAACGACGGCTCCTTCGCTTGCGCCCTTCCACTCTACACCCACTCGGCCTTCAAAACTGTCGACATCCATGAAACCGATGGCCGCTCACACTGGATCTACCTGAAGCACCCGACCGACTCTGCTGCATTTACAGACCTGTGCGCCGCTCCGTTTCCGTCCTGCGTAAGAATCCTACTAACAGCCTCGCAGAAGCTCTCTAAAATATTACCTCGCCAATCTCGACGATCCCGACTTCACCATCGATGACCTCAACGACGCCGAGAAGGTCGTCAAGTTCAAAAAAATTCTCGAGCTCGCGCATGCCCATTACGAGTTCTGCGTAACGCGCCACCGTCACCGCACGACCCACGTCGAGAAATGGAACGCGATTCAAACGGTGCCGGAGCAAGCGCTCCACCGACTGGTTTTCCAAGACCCTTCCCGTCAGGATGAGCGCTTGCAGCTCTCCTGTGAGCATTGCCGGATGGGCAAGCTCTTCCCGTGCGACTACTACACGGAAGCCTCGCCCGCGCCCGCGTCGAAATTCAAGCCCATGCTGACCTACCACGCTCCCCCGCCCGTCGACAATGCCCGCCTCCCACGCGCCGACCCCCTCTTCCAGACCTTACTCACGTACAAGGCGGCGTTGGGCGCCTCGGCGGCGTCGTCTTCCGCGCCCATCGCAACTTCGTCCACCTATTCCGGGCCCGCAGCGTCGACGGCGTCGACCTCTGCTGTGCGTGCCACGTCGTCTCCCCCTGTTGACGGACCTTGGTTCCTCCTTTCCGACGGGCAGTTGGAACTCGACCCGTAGGTCCCTTCCCCTCTTTTTTTTCCCCCCTCGTATGCTGACTCGATACTTACCAGAGTCGAAGCCGAGAGGTTGGCGCGCAACGGTCCGGACGGAACCCGCCTCACGATGCAACTTGCCGACAACCTCGCCCACGCTCAAAAGTTGCGCCTACAGGCGATCAACAAGGCACGCAAGGCGAAGCCACACAAACCTCGCGCGCGCGTTGGCAACGTCCAGCTGGACGGCGGGGACCCTTTCCAGGCCTGCGGGCCCATCGCATCTTCCTCCTCTGCGCCCGCCGCGTCGTCCTCTCGCGCGACCAACGGGCCCATCACGTCTTCCTCCTCTGCGCCCGCGGCTCGCGCGACCAACGCGTCTTTTTCCGCGTCCGCCGCGACTTCGTCTTCCGCGCCACCCAAGGCTTCGTCTTCCGCGCCCGCAGCGTCGTCCTCTGCCGTGCCCGCCACCTCGTTCTATTCCGCGCCCAAGCCGTCGACCTCGTCTTCTGTGCACGCCGGGTGATCGGGCGGCGTTTTTTTTGTTTTGTTACTTGCTTTTTTGCTTTTTGCTTGCAATTGTCTAACCACGTATGTACAATAGAATCTGACATCCGACTCGACAGCGGCGCTTATGTAAAATACGAGATAGTCTGCGCAACGCCCTGTAATACTGAATACTGAATTGAATACAAACTTGCACGTGCCATCCTCCAGTGTGATCTCTTGAAGAAAAATCGGAATTTATTAGGCCCACCGACGGAATGGAATCGAGGGCCCACAGTCGATACCGAAACCATTGTGTTTGATGTTTTCTTGTGATTTGAATTGTGAATTATGGGCGTGAAAGAACGCGGGGCAGAAAAGGCGAATAAAAATTGAAGTCAAGTTCGAGCTATTGAAATAAACAATTGCATTGCAAAAAAGGTCGCGACAGTCGCGCCAAGTCCCCAAAGAGCGCCATGCAGCTCATTCAACCAGACCGCGAGCCAGAACACGCCGCCCCAGTCGGGCCAGGAGGGCGGTCAACCGGCGCATGAAGGGCTCGTCGAAGGTGGGCGGGCCGACGCGCATTCGGCGACGCCGTGGGCCATATCGCGCAGGGGGGCGTGCCGTGCGCCCCATGTGCCTACTCCACGAACGCAGAGGCCACACACGGGGTGCGCGTCGCTGCCGTCGATGAGGTACCCAGCCCCAGCCCCAGCCCGTCCCCCAGCCCGTCCCCCACGTGTTCGTCATCGTGTCCGTCCCCCACCCCATCCCGACGGTTGTCGTTGTACCCGTCCCGACGGTCGCGTTATTTGAGGTCCCAGCCGCGACATGGTCACCATCGTCGGCGGACAGCGCGGGAACCGGGGCCTCCACCGCCGCTAGCCGGGTGGCCCAATACGCTTGCTGAGCAGCGGCACGGTCTTCTCGCCGGGCTACGACCATGAGCGCCTGTTGGCGGCGAGCACGCGCCCCGCGAACGCGAGAGGGGCCCCATGCGTCCACGAACTCATTGGTCATCAACTCCAAGGCTAGCGTGATTTCAAAAGAATTGCTCCGCTAGGGCCCATGAAACTCACCAGCGTCGACATCGGCGCGCGCGGCCTTGACGGCAGCCAGGCGGATGCGGTCCCGAAACCCGGCAACAGCGTAGATGGCCGCTGCGGCGCGTGAGCGTCAAAGGCCAGTAGAGGTAGAGAAAGCCTACCGAGGGAGGCGAGAAGGCGTGCTCGAGCGCGCAAAAAATCGGCGGTGTCCCGAACCTGAGTACGCTGCCCGAGGGGATACTCTCGAGCAAAAGGGCCAAGCAACCCGAGGGATTCGTGGAACGCGGCGAAGCCTGTGTTCCGTGCGTCAGGGAAGGATGGTGGTGTATTGGATGGCGCACCAATCTCAGAGAAGTAGAAATAGTTGGGCACCGAGTCTTCATTGAACGTCGTAGCGCGGCGCAGCGCAGAGAGAATGGGGCGGCACTCCAGGGGGAATGGTGACGGGGACTGCATGACCGTCGACATAGCGGGAGGAGAAGAAGGCACTGGTCCTTCGGATTCGTAAGAGCCGCGCCCGAAAAGACGGTGAGGTGACTTACGTTTTAATTGCTGCCCTTTAATTGCTCTCCTTTTCGCAGCCATGCCCGCCCAACAAGCCCCTCGCTCCGCCGCGTATTGGCGCGATTTTCACCGTCAGCGAGCACAACGCCTCGAGCGAGGACCCAACACCCAGAGGTTTCTTACCTTCGGAGCGGTCGCGACGCCCCAGCCCATCGTCACCTTCATCCCCAACCGTGCGGCGCCAGTGTACTCCCTGGTCCAAAATGACGGCTCCCTTGTGCGGTCCTACAACCCCATCGCCATCCAAACGACCCCGCCCGTCAAAAGCGCCGCAGAGCGGGCGCAGCCGGCTATAAGCAAACGCAAACCCTCGACCGCGAGCGCGTCGTCCAATGCTGCCGCGTCGTCTAGCACTCGAGGTCGCAACTCAACCACGCCGCATGCTAAGGCCGCCCGTCCGGCGAAACCCACGGCCGAGGACGACCTCCTGCGTAGGTTCCATGCACGCGCCGCCGCAGAGTACGTCCCTCCCGCATTCATTTACGTATCTAATTCAGCGGGTCCACCCAGGCGTGCTCATGCAAAAGCGCGGGCCGAACACCAGGGCGGGTGCGCGTCGCGGTCGTCGGGGGGTAGGTTGAGAGGGGGGTCGAGCCACACCTAGTCTATACCAAATTTTGGGAAAATCTTGATTGACCATCGTGTTGCTTGAACTTCGAACGCTTGAACCCACGAGCTGTCGGCACGTTTTAACGGAGGGTCGGTGGCGGCGGCGGGTGGTCAGTAGTCACATGGAACTGTACATACTTTTAAGTCAGCAATGGATTTCGAGCAGCGGATCGCGTCTTACCAATGTCCACCCGCTTGAACACAAAGTCGTTAGTGGTGTCTTTGTCGTGAGGAAACCTTAGCTGATCATAACGAATAGCAGCCTCACCACCGCCCAAAATAACGCTGCGAAGGAGGCGGAGGAGGACCTGCTCCTTGCGAACAATTATTTCGAGCGCATTGGTCGGCGTCAAAAAATCCACGAGTACGCCGTTCAGCGTCATTTGCAGGCGCCCAACAAATACTCCCTCGCCATGATCAATTCCACCTGGAACAACCTCCAAAACTCCGAGATGCAAACCCCACCCCCGCTCTGCACCGAAAACAGCGCTTTCGATGCCAAGGCGGCCATCGCTCGCGGCCGCGCCTCGGCTTTCCAAGAGGGGTCCGGTGAGGCCGAGCACGCCTGGGCGTACGATCCCAGTTCCACCGACGACACGAGCATCAGGGCGCTCGAACACGCGTACACGGCCGACAGTGCAGGCGTCGGAGGGAACGACTCGGAGGAGATCGAGGGCGGCGAAGGCCACCGCAACGCCCCCGGGCCGTATTCTGTCGAGGAGGCTGAGCTCGCGCTGGAACACATCCAGGAGGTGGTGCGGCGTCTTCGTCCCGGGCGCCGTTGCCAGTACCACCTTGGCTAGGTGGGTTGAGGTCGCTCCGTTCGCCTTCACGTTGCCGTCTGACCTCCCCGCCTCGCCAGCGCGCCGATTCGGGTACATCGCCACCGTGCGATTTTCTTGGTTCAGGGTTTTCAGGCGTTCAGTAGCACCGGTAGTCGGAATTGTCCTTGAAATTAATCGCCCACCATTTTGAACCCAAAAAAAAAGATTTATTTGACTAGCATGTGCGTGAACGAATACAAGAAAGGTCAAGCCCAGCGCCGTTTGCCGCGCTGGAAGAAGGGTTGCTCCCCGGGCTTAGGCACATAGTCGGGTGCCGTGGTTGGGTCCTCGTAGTCGAGAAAATAGTTGAGCAGGTCCTCGTAGGGCGCAGAGTCGGGCGGCCGCGGCGGGACGTCGCGGGTGTCGTCATGCGCGTCGCGTTCGGAATTTGAATCCCCTGGCAAGGGGCCGTGCTCGGAATCCGAATCGGACGGCCATTCGGGCAGGTCCTCCTCCTCCTCGCGTGGAACTATAGGATGGCGCTTGAGATAGCCTTCATGCCATGCTTTGAAGCCAATCTTCGCGATGGATTTTCTGCGCAACATATGCAGTCGACCTTCTGGGAGCTTGGACCACGACGCACCTGCTGCGGTAGCTGCATTGGTTGAGCGCAAGATCCTCCGCATGTCGGGCACGGTATCGCGCGGCGTCTTCTTGAGCCTTGGCGCGGTAGGAGGCCCAAGCCTCGTCCGACTTCTTCAACTCAGCGCGACGCCTCGCCATGCGCTCACGCGCCTTCCTCTGCAGCTCTGTTTTGTTCCTGGTCGTTAGGCGTGAGTGAGATAGGCCCATAAAATGAAGCAACCGGCGCACCTTTCACGATACCGCAAACTGGCGGCTCGCTGAGCATTGGTGACTTTTCGCTTCATTGCGCCGGCGCCAAGCCTCGTGAATGGTTATCCTCAGCGTAGGTGAGTTCAGTGGTCTGCGAAGGGTAGAAGTGAAGGGAGTGTGAGGCGTCGAGTCGGAAAAGTCGGCCACCGATGGTCATGGTTTGGGCCCAAACTCGGCCTTGAATCGGTTTGCTGCGCTGAATATTCATTGAACTCCCCAAAGTTCACGAAAAATGGGGGAAAATTCAGATAGGTCCGCACCGGTAGAAGATTGATAGTCGTCCGCGAGTCGGTGGCCAGGAGAGCGAGTGGGCGGGCGCTAGCTTGCTGTCCGTGGCGCCCGGCTAGTGGTGTGTTCGCCATAGCGTAACAAGTTCGCTATGCGCTCGAAAAGGAAGCCCTACAACGTCACCAAAGCCCAATATAATTATGGACGATTTGTCACGAACTTCAAAAAAAGCTGATTGCAATTTCAATTCCTATGTGCATGACAAGGGTATGGATGGGTCGCAAAATGTATATACGCAAGACGTGAGTCCCATTTCAATCACCGCCCGCCGCCTGCCAAATTTTGTACATCTTTACACCTTCCTGCCAACGCGCCGCGCGATCCGCTTGGCGCTGCGCACGCTCCTGTGGGGTGGTCGACGCCGAGGTGTTGATGTCCTGGTCGGTACGGAAGCCGTTGTACACCCAACGGAAGATACCCGCGGGTGTAAACTGGGTGAAGGAGTAGCGGCGCTCCCCGGGTTGAATCTTGACGTTGGAGTGGCGGAGGATGGCGGAGGGTATGAGGATGCTGGAGCCCGGGGGGAAACGGATAATGAGTTTGAGGTCCCAGAGGATGAGATGGCCACCGCGGTCGGGGTCGAACCACCCAAGGGCGGTGATAACGCACCACCCCCACGCAAGGTTGCCGAAGTCGATGTGGGGGAGCGTGACGGTGATGGGGCCGAAATTGAAGGTGGCGGTCGTGAAGACCGAAAAGGCGGCGCGAAAATTGCGCTTGAGGTGCTTCGCGCGCTGCTGGTTGGCGTCCCACTCATAGAGGCCGTTGATGGTGGTGCGGTAGTATTCGTGGAGGTCGGGTGCGAAGGCCATGAAGAGGACTAGGGCGGATGTTACACGAGAACGGGGCGTGGGGCGCTGGTTTACGTACCGTTAGTCCAGCCGGAAATGCGCTCAAAACATTTGAGCCCAAAGAGGCCTGCGAAGATGGCGAGGTTGGCGATGGAATGGTGGAGCATCATAGGGTACGGTTGCCCGCCGCCCATGGACGCCCCCACGCTCTCCGCCGCATGCGTGCCGCGGCGAGGGGGATTTGCGGCATCAGCTTTCGCCTTCTTCTTCCGCTTCGGACCGTGATAGATCTCCTGCGCCGCGGCCTCCATCGCGCGCGCGGCCGGTGCCACGACCGCCTCTTGCCAGTCGGGCACGTTGGGTGGGAAACCGCCGAGGACGAGGAGCACGCGGCCGTCGCGATCGATGACGGGTTGGGGAACACTGGATTGCGGGCGGCTGATCAGTTGGGGCTCAGGTACAACGTGCGCGAATCCCACTTACCCGTCCCACTCGTAGACTTCAAACTCAGAGTCGATCACGCGGGCCTCGTCGAGGGTGTATTCCCGTAGTTCGGGCTCAACCTGCCGTTTGCCCATCCACCCGGAGGAGGCGACGGGCAGCGGGTAATCCTCGACGCGGAGTTCCAGGCGGAGCGCGGTGGTGCTACGGACGCGAAGCTGGGTGATCCCCTTGAGGGCCGACCCGGATTTGACCCGCCTGTCCTCGCGGTGCTCCCGCCGAATGCGACGATCGCGTTCGCGCTTGTGGAGGCGCTGTTCTAGGCTAACCCGTTTGCCCACGGGTTTGGTTCGACGCTCCTGCGCGGTAACGGGGGCTGGAGGGCCGCGGGGCACGGGTGCGGGGGGGGGGGCGAGGGTGAGCGTCGAACCACTCGGATTACCCGCTCAAGGAAGGATTTGGGAGGTGGAGGTGGCGGCGGCGTGACCCAGTGAGTGAATGTGGTGCCGCGAGGATCCGGCGGCGCGTCGGGACGACGGACTCGAATGCCCGTGGCAAGAAAGGGTTGGGGGGCTGGTGGAGCGGGCGGTGTGACCCAGCGAGTGAAGGTGGCCGGCGGATTCTTGGCGGCTTTGAGTGAGTCACGGTGCATTCGGGCGGTGAAGATGGGCGCGATGCCGTCGGCTCCGTCGCCATCGTCGTCCAAGTCATCCGAGTCGGACCCGTGCAGTGATTCGTCGTCCGAATCGGGCTGGGCGGCGCGGCGCACCAATAGTTCCTGCAGGCTGACACGGTTTGTGCGATAGGGTGTCGCTTTCTCAAACGTGAAGGGGCTGAACTCGGCGCCTGAGCGCGTCTGGCGCGGCCCGGGACTCTGGGGATCTAGCGCAGATTGTCAGTGGGGTGAAGGCAGCGCAGAGGAGGTAGAGGGCGAGGGCGAGGGTCGCATCTCCAAGGTCGGAGTCGCGCCAAGGGCAAAAAAAAACGGGGGCGGCAGTATTGCATCTCCAAGGTCGGAGTCGCGTCAAGAAAAAAAGGGAGGGGGGTATTGCATCTCCAAGGTCGGAGTCGCGCCAAGAAAAAGGGCGGGGAGGAGGGGAGTGAGACGGACTTACCGACCATCGACCGCACAGAAGGTTGGGGCTGAGTTGGTTTGCATTGCAGTGGATCGAGCTGCCATTATGTAGTACGATTTCAGGACGCCGCGGTGTGGCGGTAGCCTTTCCAAGGGTATTGGATTGCCAGAAAAACTCGCCAGCGGGCCTCTAGAACAGCGCTGGTCTCGACTAGCCTTTTAGAAATCCAATTTGGAATGGCAGAAGGTGGTGAATGGCGCGTTTGAGTAGCTTTAGAAATCTCGTGTGGAACGATTGCGTGCTGAATTGCAGAACGACGTGGCAAAGCTACATGGTCGTCGGGTCGGGTGGCAAAGCTGCAGTGTCGGGTTGGTCGTCGGGTCGGGTGGCAAAGTCACAGCGTTGGCGCGTTATTGACGTGTAGTCAAGAGCAAATCAATTTGCTTTCTGAGCACGAGTAAAATCGGTTGATGTTGACTTTGGATAAACCACTAGCCCCGATGGCTGTATGGTACAGCAGTATCAGTCTCGGTCCCGCCTTCATAAGTGGAACCGAGAGTCGAGAGTTCGATTCCCTCTCCCGCCATCTTCGTCCATTCTTCCTGGTTTTTGTGCTGATTTTTTTTTTTTTTTTTTTTTTTTTTCTTCATTTATTGGCTGCGTTTGCATGTCTTCTTTTGTCGTCGTCATAAGGAAGTACAATCTCAATTATGTCTCGCTTTTTTTTCAATCACCAGTAAGACCAGCGCATGAAATGCATTTTATTCAAGAAAAATCATCCAGCCAACGACGTGTACGAAGGTAGGGTAAGGAATGCGACAACGAGTACGAATGTAGGGAGCGGAAAGCGGCGACGCGACGTATTCTGGATAAAATAGAGGGACGGTGAGCAACGAGGAGGAAGCAGGGGCAGGGGGGACAAACTTGGAGGGGGGGGGGGGGGGGGGGGGGCACCCAAGGTACCTCAGGCGTTGGCGCGCGCGCGCTTCATGCGCTGGTGCGTGAACCACGACTTGATGCGCTGGGGAGCGCTCAGTACTGAGGAGGGAGGGAGAGTAGTGCGAGAACGTACGGCCTGGATGTTCTTGATGGCGACGAGGCGCTCGTCGACCTCGTCCGGCGTGAGGCGGACGTCGCCAGGGTTGGTGGGGCGGCAGGGGAACTCGTCAAAATAAAGCGAGAAAAACCCGGGCCAGAACGATCGTATCTTCTGGGCGTCAACGTGCGCATAATACGCGGGGAGCGAGCGCTGGAGAAGGCGGAGGTGTTCGCCCTCAAAGGTCGCTTGGATGCGCATCTTCTTGGCGAAATAATGGTCGGTAATCAGGCTGGACTGGGTGCGCGCGGGGGCGTACGGAAACCCGTCAGCGGCGGCGGACTGGTAGCGTTCGGGGACTGTGCTGGAGGATGCGAGGGTGGTGGAGGCTGCAGTCTCAGTGCGGTCGCAGGGCATGGTGGCGCGTTGTGGGGGGCGAAGGTCTTTCGGTAGGGTGGTGCGTTACCGTTGTGGGCTTTGCTGTGGTGCGTCATTGGCATTGGGCTTGGAGGTCTTTATTGCAAAAGGTACATGTCATGAAACAAGCGGGTAGGATTGAATTTGGAGAAATTTTAAGTAAAGACAAAGTGGGATGGGACCGCTTCTTTGACGGTGCGGATGTCGCCGCGAACCGCGTAATTAATGAGACGGCGGCGTCGGAAAGCCTGTCGGCGAACGAGGTCAGCGAGCGGCTCGAGGCCAATCCAGGCCCGAAGGCGACGCACGTGAGGTGTCGCCACTGGCCTCGAGGGCGCACGCAAGGATGCGTAGGGCGTGGAGGCGGCTTTGGATCTGGTAGAGGGCGTCGGGGTCGTTTTGGCCCCAAGCGTGCTCAAGGACGTCCACGCTGGCGAGGTGCACGGCCGACCAAACCTCAACCGCGGAGCGGAACCGGTGACGCTCCCACTTGCGCTCGATGCCGCCGGGTGTGTCGCCGTGAATTATGTAGATTCGGTATTGCATGGAAGCCGCGAGGTGGGCTGCATGGAGGCCAGTAATTGCGCGGGGCCTGTGCTCGTTGAGGACGGTGGAGCGGCAGGGATGGTGGTACGTACATTTGCGGGCGCGGAGAGGCTGGTAAATTGTCCGCACGAGCCAACAAGGCCGTATAAAAAGCGGGAAGGCGTCGGCTTTCGAAGGGTGGCCCCCGTTTTGGTAGTTTGAAAGGGCGGCGGCTTGTTTGAAAGGGCGGCGGTTTGTGGCGGCGGAAGTTGTGATACCAACCGCTGCACGGTATGAAAGGCGCGGGAAAACCACGTTCATTTTGCGGCGGAAAACGAAGGGCGTGTGGCTTTCGAAGGCGGGATGTGGTGCCGGTTTGGGTAGTTTGAACAAACGGCGATGTTTGACGCGTTAGAACTGTGGCGGACGTTGCAATGCGAAAATTTTGGACAGGGCACGCGGCGGCGGAAAAGCCGCGAGAACGTGGCGGCAGAAGAGTAAGGTCCCCGTTGGCGGCGGATGGTTGGCGTTGCAATGCGAAAAGTTTGGACGGGACACGCGCCGGCGGATGTAACGCAAATTCCGCGCGGCGTCCCTTGTCGCGTTACAAAATCCAGCCGCTGTTCGGTTTTTTCTCCCCAAACGCAACACGTCAAACGATGTCCAACTCCTCCCCGACCGCTAGCCAGCGCACCAGCCCGTACTCCTCCCAGACCCAGTCCACCCCGTCCGCCAAGAAGTACTCCTCCTCCCAGACCCAGCCCGTGAGCCAAGTCGGCCCGCAGAACACCCAGGCGACCACCGACCAGCCAAACCCCGACAACGCGCTCCCCGTCCGCCGCACCTGCCCCATGCCCTTCTACCCCGAGCCGGAGGTCACCGACGTCGACGAGCACTCCGGGAACGCGAAAGCCCTGTTCTATGTCTGCATCCCTGCCCGTGTGCAAGGCGTTTATACCGACGAGTAAGTCGGGGTTCCGCAGATTCAGCGGGGTTGAGTTGGCTGACAACGCTTTGCAGTAAGCGCGCCAGGGCGCTCGTGTCAGGATGGCGCAACGGTCGGGCGCAAAGCTGCCAGACTTACGAGGCCGCGCAGCTCGAATGGGCGATGTGCTGCCGCCGTTGGCACGGCCCCGTGTGCAAGGACGCCCCCGCCGGCCGCACCCGCCCGCCGGTCACAATGGAGACGCGCATCCGGCTGAACCCCGACCTCTTGCCCCTGAAATGGGCGCTGCGCGGCTCGTCCGACGTCTATATCTCTCGGTGCGTGATTTCTGCCAGGTCGTTCGTATCTTCATTGATTTTGTCGCAGCCAGGCCGCGTTTGCCGCTGCAGAGGCCCTGAACTTGAAGGCGATCCACATCCTCGGCAGTTCGAACGCTAGCGACCTGGAGGAGTGGCAATACGCCGACGCGGAGTAGGGGAGCGGCGCAGCGGGAAGGGAGGGCGGGCGACAAAAAAAATTGTACATGTTAAAAATGCGCCCCCGTGAATTCTATCTTGGTTGCTTCGAGTGTCTTTGCGGATTGGAGCATGAGCCTCACCTGGAAAAAAAGTGGAGGATGAAATCGAGACCATCAAAACAAACGAGTGCCACTTACTATTCGCCGCGTTTCCGCTTGACTGCGAAGGCGCGGATGGGGGGAGGTGACATGCGGAAGTGTAATGCGTTAGAACACCGCCTTTCCCTCTGACCACCACGAACAAGAAAATGGCGTCGACGGCGACGAGCAGCGAATCTACGAAAAAGACGACGGAGGTGGTGAAAACCAAGCAAAAGCCAGGCAACAAGGGCGACTTTCACGGCTCTCGGGCGGAGTATCTCCATGAGATGCTCCCCCAATACCTGGCAGCCTCCAAGGATGGGAAAACGCGCAAATTTTGGCCAATTTTGTTTACCGGGTGGTGGGAGCGGTTTGACTGGCGATTAGCGCTGGACGAGGAGCCGGCACCCACCAATATGTTCCTGCCCGACGACAAGTTGTCCCCGGAAGAGATCAAGGCCAAGGGCCGCGCCCAAACAAAAATTAAGGAGGTATGGGTCGTACCCCGCCCGCGTTGCGCTGTGGACTGATAATCAGCGCGTAGAAACTGAAGACATGGTACAACCACAAACGCACCTCGATGGGCTTGACCCGGAACCCCTTCACCGCCTGGCTTGCCCAGCTCCGCCGCCCGTCGCAAAAGTCCCCCAAGCGTATAACCGACTACCAGTTTTACATGCAACACGCCGAGTTTAAAGACGCGGTGAAGGAGAAGTTCGACCAGGACCATTGGGATGCGAAGAGGGAGGACTCAATACAACTCCGATGCCAGGTCGCGCGCAAGCTGTTCGAGGCCGAGCCGGAGGAGGTGAAGGCGCGTATCCGGAAGGAGGCGGTCGAGGAGCACGACCAGGAATTGCAGCGTTGGCGCGATGCGAACGAAGGGCTGCCAGCGGCCGAGCCCGAGGAGCAGGTCGAGTGGGTTTCCGTTTTTCACATATACCGAAAACGAAATTCCTGAACGTCGCTCCGCAGGGCTCGAACGCGTTTGTCGGGCGTCATCAACCCGCTGCTGTGGGCTCTACGGGCGTTTACGGGGTACCACATCACGCTGCTTGCGGGACGAATTGAGGGCGGGCAGGTGGACGTTATCAGCTTGCACGCTGGCACCACAAAGAAGGACGGCGAGGATGGAGGGAAAGATTTCGTTCAATGGGACCTGGAGGCGTTCGAAAAGAATGTATTGAAGCACTTCGTCAGGTATCTGGCCGCAGCAAGTGAGTCGTACATCGAATTTGAAGCAGAATTGGTTACTGACCAAATTAACTAGAAAAGGAGGAGAGCGGTGGCGCGGCGGCCGACGTGGCAATGCCCGACGCCTCGACATCGGCGGGCGACGCATCGACGTCGTCGTCATCGACGGCCCAAGCATCCACCTCGACGCCCTCGATCCCTGAGTCGATGGCGAGCGACCGCGACGTGCCCATGCCCGACGTGTCAGCATCCCCTGCGGTCTCCTCCCAAAATGAGGCCATTCTTCCCCTCGACAATACCGCTGCGACGTCCGCTTCCTTCCCACCGCCCTTCAACCCCAGCGGAGCCCATTTGGACCGGCTCCCTCCTCTGCCGGACGACGTGGAGCCACCAGCGTTCGTTCTGGAGGCGCCGCTGAGCCCCCCGGATGCGCGCGCAGCGGAGGAGGCACTTGTAAAGCGAATCGACGGGCTTGCTGTGATGGAGCCCGACCTTCGCGCCGAGCTTATGGCGTTGGCGTCGCCAGCAAGGGAGACGAGGGTGAAGGAGCTGGAGGGAATGGGTTCGATGGAGTTACGGCGCGTCAATAACCTCGCAAAGAGCGGGGCCGCGATCGCGCGCGCAAGGCTCCAGCAGATTGATTTAACGACGGTGGCGGGCGAGTCGGGGGCGGGCGAGTCGGGGGACGGGCGAGTCGGGGGCGGGCGAGGCCAGGGCGGGCGGTAGGAAAAGGAAGGCTGCTGGGAACGCTGTAGGGGAAAAAAGAAGAAAGACGAAGAAGCCGCGGGCGGTGGTGGCGGAGAGCGACGAGGAGAGCGAGCAGGAGGAGGTGGTGAGGGATGAGCCGGTACAGACGCGGGGAAGAGGGAAAAGTGCGGCCAACGCGGAGTCGAAGGCGCCAGGGACGGACGATGGGTCGACGCCCAAGGGGTTGAAAGCGCCAGGGACGGACAATCAGTCGACGCCAAAGTGGGCGCTACAGGGCTGGGAGGTGCTCGCGATGGGGCAGGTGAGGAACCAGGCGTGGATGAAGATGTTGGAGGTGTGGTGGAGGCTGGAGGTGTCGACGAAGTTTGCGAGTTCGGTAGGTCGTAATTCGCGACGAGCACGGTATGGTCTGACCGAATTTTAAGGTTAAAGGCTTCTCCACGGACGGGCGCCCGGCCGAGATACACACCTGGATCAAGAACGCGCGCAAGATCGCGCCCAAAATCAAGGATACCGCGAAGTTCGTCGCGGCGTTGAGGATGTGGTGGAAAAGGCTGAATCCGGAATGGCGCGTGCAGGGCGAGGGGTTTATCAAGGAGAATGTGGGGTCGTTGGACGAGATGCGGCACCCGGGCGCGAATGGGTTCTTGGGTGTGCTGGTTGCGTTGAGGTGGTGGAGGGAGGCGGAGGGCGAAACGAGCGAGTGGAAGGAGATGTTTGATGATGTGACGTGGGTGATGGGGGCGCTGATGTCGAGCGGGACGAAAGGCGTGGAGGACGGAGGCGCGTAGCGGAGAATGCGTCTAAGGGAGGTGGCCGCCGAGAGCGGTAAAACCGCGCGCGAGCGCTCTTCTGGGTAATTATCCCCAGTCTTTTTTTGGTAAAAAGCCCCTATCTCGCTGTTTTGGTAAACCGCCCCTATTTCTGGAATGGCACGTGATTGGCGCCCTTTTTTGCGGTTTCTGCAGGTTTCTGAATATTGAATAAAATATCCTGCTGAGTAAGCGGTCGGCAGCCGGTCAACGCGATTGATGGTAATGAAATTTGGGACTCCGACAGCTTTTTGATGCTTTCGGGCGCAAAATCGGCATGCTGTGGCTGTGCGCCAATTTGCCCAAAATAACGCATTACGCCACTGGGGCACAAAGGTTACATAACTAGTTATCCTGACTGACTGAGCTGAGCGCCGGCGAGCCTGGTACCCCGGTGCGACCCTTGCATCCGGGGGAGCATCAAGTGCTCGCGCCACAACAACGTCGTCGAGGACGCCGTCCTACACGAGAAGTTGCGCCCCTTCCACGCGCTTTCTTCTGACTGTAAGTCCAGCTAGCTCACCTAGCTAGCTTCCACTTTACTGACCAGTATCTCCTAGTCTTCGTCAAAGCGGTTTCTCATGCGCTCAACGCGCGCCGCACCGCGGAGCTCCACCACCGACTTTACGTCCGCGCCGCCGACGACTTAGCCCGGGCCAACGACGATGTTATTTTGGCCTACGCCAACGCCGCCAACCAGCTTTCGCCCGACGCGATGGAGATGTTCTTCGCTAGACCCGACGACAAGGAGCAGGTGGAGCTATTGGTCGCCCGCGCCCTTGCCTCCAAGTCCCTCGAGCGGCGTCAATTGGAACACCTCCAGGCCAACCCCACGTCGCCTATCCGCCGTTTGGATGAGTCGCAGCCACATTCGCCCGCTAACTCATTCCATACGCCGGTGCCGCCACCAACCTTTGGCCTTCCCGACCCCAACCTCTTGCCCGCTAGTTCAGCAATGACGGTTGTCGAGTCGGACGCCCCGATGCCTCCTCCAACTGAGGCAGCGGAGTAATTTTGGTGCGTGCAGGGGGGAAGTCCGGTGCCGCTCGCGTCTCGTTTTGATTTTGATTTTTCTTTTTATACACACATTGCAATGCCGCTAGTTTCTGTTTGCCTTTCGCTAGTTACACTCTACATTTAGACACAAAAGCTTAGGATACGATCATCATAGTCTTTTGTAGTAGTTGTAATTTAGCTAGTCTCCCAAATGCAACTTTGATTGCCTGCCTCACTGTGTGAATAAGCGTGCAAATTTGAACTTGTGAAAACCGCAAATGTCTAAATGGCTAGCTCTTTTGACTTGTCCAATCTCCGCGTGCACCACGCTAGCTAGCATAAGTGCTGTAACTTGAACTATGCCCAGTTTATCTCTTCTAATTTGAATAGAAACAAACACGTCGTAAGATGAACATTTCATCGCTTAACCGCGCGAGTTCACTAGGCTTGTAAAGTGCTTGCCAGCGTCCTCCAGTATAAAGCTAGCGGGCTAGCCTTACCCTTTGACGGTATTAAACAAGACTTTGCAAGGTAGATTCCCCAGCTGCATGTCCGCTCTTTGTCCATTCACTTCGTTGCCTGCTAGCCTTCTTTTTACCCATAAAGTCTACTATAAATAGTCACTAGACGGTGTTTTCCAGCTAGCTAGCCCTGTACATTGATAGCTCATTGTTTATGCATCTGTTACCAGCCCCATTCGATATCCCAGACGTCTCTTGAAAGTCTCGTTTCACCCTGCCTAGCGAATGACATCGCCTAGCTCATCAATCCCGGTCTAAGCGTTCCCGCCGATCGTTACTGATTGGGGTTACTACGTCCTTCTATCTTGGCAGCTTCGCGATCATCAATATCATCGCTTAGCTAGTTCGATTCGTCTGTCCTCTCGTTTCTTGACCAGCCTCTGGTTACAGCTAGCTAGCTTAGTGCTATAGCTATTTCCTTCATGCTGCTTGCCTAGGTAAACCTCGTCTACCTCAACCACAACTTCGCAGAACATTTTGGAAATGCTTCCTGTTCCGTATCAAACCCACCATGCGGGCTAGCGGATCCAGTTGTATTCCAAATTGCACAGCTAGCTTGATTTTTGCAAATAGCGCTCCGACTCCATGGTTTCCGGCAGGATCTCTGGTCCTCTCGTCCTTATTTCTAGGGAAGAGCGACTGCTAAGCTTCGCCTTTTTGCTTAGATTCAAAGTCCAGGATCGCCAGCATTTCTGCTGCGTTCAAGTACTGAACCTAGCGTTCCACCTTATCTATCGGAACTTATAGCAACTCGCGCGCACAGCTATTGAACACTCAAAAATAAATTTAAGCATGCGTATTGTATCACACGCCTAGCCTTCCCTTGTGGCGATCTGCCCTCTCCCCTTTACTAAACATTTAACCGTCCCCGGTTAAGCGTTTCCATACAGGTTCGGAACATCTACCAAACAGTTTCGACTAGTCAGCTGCTTTCTGCTCGCTAGCTCTATCTCATCTGCACAAACCAACATGCTATCAAGCGGAGTTGCATAAAAGCTGACCTGCTAGCGTTCGAGACTTTGTCCGTTCTCGACCCAACAGGCCATGCCTCCCCGCGCTCCGCCTGTTGCTCTCGCTAATGCGTCTTCCGAGGTGCTATCTTCTGTCGCCGACTTCCAGAGCCTCAGTTCCGATGTCTCTGCAACTCTGAGGCATCGTACTTTGGATTATGCTGTGGATCGTTGTGTGAGTTCTCCATAGCCACTTCTTTCCGACGTTCGCTGATATTATAATGCCTTCACAGGCCGCGTACACTCCGTTCAAGGAATCCCTCATTCTCGCTCCGTATCAGGCTACTCGCGAGGCCCTTTATACGCTTCGCGACTCGGTCGCCGTTGCCGTCAAAAATGGTTACAAGGCTCCCACTGCCCATATGGCAGAGATCAACGGGATGCTTCAATTCCATGAAGAGCAACGCCAGAAACTTCGCGACAGGAAGCCCCCCGTTCGCGGTAAAGGCAAAGCTCAGGTGCGTTCCTTCGCTAGCTCGTTTCTTCGACTCATTTCGCGGTCTTCCTTCTTGCTAGCCGTCTCCCGCCGAGCTTCCTGCTCCTCCCTCCGATTCTGAAGACGAGTCTGAAGGCGAGGCGAAGAGTGTGTTGGAGATTGTTGCCCCTAGCGCTCCTACTGACGAGGTATTCGTCAGATATTACTTATCTCGTCGTCAACTTTAACGGTTTAAAGATGGACGTGGATAAGGATAGCACTAGCTCCAACCCTGGCCCCAACAATGGCTCTACCAATGGCTCTGGCGCCGGCTCTGGCGCCGTGCCTGGCTCGCTTCACTTCAAGAGAAAGGCCAGTTCCTCTGAACATGCTAGTCTCTTTTCTTGCTCACCACCGCTTTCTAGGTGGCTACTTGTCGCTACTGTACATCTCCTGGGCATTCCGTGCTTACTTGCCCTCTAAAGACTGGTTCTGCTAACGATCCTGGTACTTCTGGTACTTCACATGGCAAGGACGACTCGGTGATCATTATCGACGACCCCGTTACCTTTCCTTCCAAGGAAACCGAGAAACCTAAGAAAGTTCGTTCTCTAGTTGTCCCTTCGTAGATGCTAGGGCTCAATCCGCTTTCTATTTCAGAAGAAGACTGGCAAGAAGGTACACAATATCTCCCCTTTTTGCGTTGCTAGCTCACGTCTAATTCCTTAGACGGAGCTGGCTGCCGCTACTCTGGTGAGCTAGCTTCCTTTAATTTCGCCTTGTATCATCCTGAACCGCTGATAGGCTCCTGCTGCTACTATCGTTACTCCTCCAGAGAATCCCCGCAAGCGCCGTCGCACGAAATCTCAAACCCACGATGTCGAGGCTGATGTTGCCGTCCCAGGTCAGTCTGTACCCGATTTATGCCGCAATTATTTACGCAAGCCTAGCTCGTGCCAAAGACGTTACCCAAGCCGTCGTTGATAGTGTTTCGAAGCTCCTGGACGCTGGCGACTCTCTGCCTGTCGACCCTAAATTTCTTCAGCGTCGCGAGGCCGAGTTGGTCCAAGACGTGGCTGCTGCGGGCTTCCGCATGCAACACTTCTTCCAGCTCCGCGCTCATCTTTTGGAGAGTCTCGCTGCCGTTCGTGTTCGGATCGAAGAAGGCGTCATAGATGGTTTCCTGTCCGACTAGTTACCTAGTGAGCCATTTCAACCCCTTCTACACGACCTATCTCTTAATATCTTCAGCCAGATTTTTCCGACCGATCATATTTCGACCATCACATTCCTTTGCGCCGAGCCAGCATCCAACCGATCAACGTTAACCTTCGATCGAACACACTCCTTCGCAACCGTCTCGTATTCGCGCTCCGTACCGTTCTATCTTGTCCTTCAACAGGGCACACTTCGCTAGCTCAACCTAGCTCATCATGGACTCTGTTTCTTACAAGTATCCTAGTGGTACCGCTCTGAGTTTCCCTCAGCCCCTTATCTTCCAATAGTACTTTGCCAATTCAACGTGTTTTGACAAGTCTGATCGGTCGTCTTGGGTCTGCTCATCATATAGGGTCCCGGCTAGCCGTCCTCTTATTTAAACGCACACTGCTAGCTGCACTCCTATAATTCCAGTGCCTGCAGTCCATAATCCCTAGAGTCTAGGTCCCCTACGTATGATTAATCCCTAGAGCTTTGGGGGCCCGCATTCCGCCGGATTCTGGGCCGAATCCTGAGGGGTTGGGTAATAATAATATTATGATAATATTTTGTAGGTGAGGAGTTTAGCATTGAGCCCAAGCTCACCTATTCCCTCAGAATAGCATTATCACGGTTTGGGTGGTGCTATAGTAATATTTTGACACCCACATAATAGGACTCAGCTGAACAGCATTTCAAGAGCCCAAAATATTTTGCTACCTAGGAACCTAAGACTCGGCCGATGAGCAACAATAATATTATTGAGCTTGGGCACCAGTGTTGAGCTGATATGTCTGATAATATTTTGAGCCCAAAGGGGTGAGGTCTAGCTCATCCATGTTTTCATGGACCATAATATTCTTTTACCTAGTAACCCTGGGGTGGGCTGACCACCGGGAATAATATTCTACTGGGCACCAGGATTCAGCTGATGTGTTTAACAATATTTTGAGTCCTTACTTGTGAGCGTCAGCTCATCAATATTTTCAAGGATCATAATATTATTATACCTAGTAATCTCAAGATGAGCCGACCAACAGCAATAATATTGTTCCACCTAGGCACCTGTGTTCGGCTTAGGTGTCTGATAATATTTTAAGACCTAGGTGGTGGAATTCAGCCCATCCATATTCTCACAAACCACAATATTATTACATCCAGAACCCTTCAGATCGGCTGACCATAGGTAATAATATTATTCCACCAGGGCACCAGGATTTGGCTGATGTGTCTGATAATATTTTAACCTCACAATAATGAGTGTCGGCTCAATCAGTATTTTCATGCCTCACAACATTATTATATCCAGTAACCTTGGGATCAGCCGACCAGGAGTAACAATATTATTTCACCTGAGCACCAGGATTCAGCTGATGTGCTTAATAATATTTTGATTCCAACACTGTAGGGGTTGACTTATCGCTATTTAAGGAGACCAGAGTATCATTATGTACTGTAGCTAGCTCCAGACTGTAATATTATTTCATCTAGGTGACACTGTTTGGCCGCTCAGCACAGCCACTGATTGGATCAACTATACTCACCTCCACAATCCCAAAAAGGAAATTATCAGTATCAATATCTCTGCTGAACTCAATTTAGGGTAAAATCATGTTCTTTTAGACTGGAAACTCCAGCTATACCCCTGGAGCCATTGTATGGTGTAAATGTACCCGGACACCTTGCTTAATAAACACTTGCAGTGAGAACCAGTGCTCCTACAAATAACATGGTCCAACCACACACTATAAATTGTTGACGACATGCATAGACCACAGAATCCTATAAGCCCCTAAGTTTAATGTTTCTGACCATTAAGCCGTGATATAAGGTGTGAAATAGCAATGTTATCTGTGTATTATGTTGATTTGCCTCACTAGACATGGTGCTCAAGCCACAAAGTAAGCTAAATCTTAATGTGTACTAAACAGTGGCATATCAGTACCAAGACATTCCTCAACAAAGACCGGAAACCATACAGCAAAATCATTTGATGCAGCGGAATCCTCCAGACCCCGCCGGGCCGGGGTTCCGTGAATTCTAAAAACCCTGTACTGCACATGGGCCCTTAGAGGTGAGGGGCCCTGCATTTTTTTTCAAGTGACTACATGATCCCTTGACCTTTCTATGTCAAAATTCAACAAATCCTGTCCTTGACAATGTACAATTTCGGTTTTTGTCTCAGAAGAGCCAGTTCCTAATCAAGGTCAGCATTGAACAGTGAAATGAGGAGGGTGTGACAAGAAAAAACAAATTTTAACAGCATGGAAGGGTTACCAGGATGAATGTAAAGAGTTTACAGAAAGGCTGAATAAAATGTGGGCTCAGAGGCTAAGTTGGTGTTCAGTCTTTGTTAGAAAAGTTTGGGATTTGGCGGAATTGGGTTAAACAAAAAAATCTCGTGGTTTTCCAAGTATTTTACCTATGTTATACCGAGGTATATGCCTGATTTTTAGAGGGTGAAAGAAGGGCCAAATGTCCAAACCTCCATGGCCACTGAACCCATTGATCCAAGAATGAATATATTTGTGGATTTTCCAGAGTGATACCAGAGCAGAGTAGCGCTGGGAGGGCTTTGCTATCGCAGGATGTATGTATAACAATGTATAATACACCAGAAGGAAACAAATATTCCACCTCATCCTGAGGTCTGGTGCAGTCACTCATTTTAGTTCCCAACTGATAAATGAGCTCACTAATGGGCCAGACCATTGCATAAATGCACCAATAGCGTACATACAACCTGTACCTTCCATAACCGGACCATCCGAGACAGCATTGATCAATCAGACCGGAGATACAGTGCAAACATTCTTCTCCTTTTTAGGAAGGTGTCACACTGATCCATTGGTCACACCACTGAAATCCGGGATGTGCCAAGTACAATTTGCCACAATACCCACATTCTTTTGTCCATAGTGGCCCAACCATTCTGCATAAGGTGGCCCAAAAACAGGTATGTGTATGTAGTTTTAATGAGTGTAGGGCAAAAAACAAGTTCAAGAAATTGAGATTGCTCACTTAAGCAGTGTCTGAATGAACTGAGAACACACTCTCTTACCTATTTCAGACAGTTACACAAGCCTTAAATTGTTTTTGGCTGGAGGATGTCTCAAACTACCCTGGAGCCAGTATTACAATTTTAATTGCCTTTTTGGGACTAAGGAGGTGAATATAGTTGATCCAATCAGTGGCTATGCCCATCAGCCAGACACCATCTCCAGGTTAAATAATATTATTGCAGATGGTTAGCCGATCTGAAGTCTACTGGGTGTAATAATATTGTTATTCCTGAAAATCCTGGTCAGCCCAATCCTGCGGTGTTAGGCTCAAAATATTATCACGCACACCAGCCTAGCACAGATGCCTAGGTGGAATAATATTATTACCTGTGGTCAGCCGATCTGAAGGCCATTAGGTGTAATAATATTATGGTCTGTGAGAATATGGATGGGCTGAACCCCTCTATCTAGGGTTCAAAATATTATCAAATCCATGAGCCAAATACTGGTGCCCAGGTGGAATATTATTATTGCCTATGGTCAGCCGATCTGAAGGGTTCTAGATGTAATAATATTGTGGTTTGTGAGAATATGGATGGGCTGAATTCCACCACCTAGGTCTTAAAATATTATCAGACACCTAAGCTGAACACAGGTGCCTAGGTGGAACAATATTATTGCTGTTGGTCGGCTCATCTTGAGATTACTAGGTATAATAATATTATGATCCTTGAAAATATTGATGAGCTGACGCTCACAAGTAAGGACTCAAAATATTGTTAAACACATCAGCTGAATCCTGGTGCCCAGTAGAATATTATTATTCCCGGTGGTCAGCCCACCCCAGGGTTACTAGGTAAAAGAATATTATGGTCCATGAAAACATGGATGAGCTAGACCTCACCCCTTTGGGCTCAAAATATTATCAGACATATCAGCTCAACACTGGTGCCCAAGCTCAATAATATTATTGTTGCTCATCGGCCGAGTCTTAGGTTCCTAGGTAGCAAAATATTTTGGGCTCTTGAAATGCTGTTCAGCTGAGTCCTATTATGTGGGTGTCAAAATATTACTATAGCACCACCCAAACCGTGATAATGCTATTCTGAGGGAATAGGTGAGCTTGGGCTCAATGCTAAACTCCTCACCTACAAAATATTATCATAATATTATTATTACCCAACCCCTCAGGATTCGGCCCAGAATCCGGCGGAATGCGGGGCCCCCAAAGCTCTAGGGATTAATCATACGTAGGGGACCTAGACTCTAGGGAATTGTGGACTGCATATTGTGATAATTCTCTCCCTCTTTCCCTGTCTCTCGCTAGTCGCACTCAGCATGCCATTTCCTCGCAACATTCTTATGGAATATTGTCTGTATATGCTGGAAGACCAGAAGGTACGTCGACTAGGCACGCCTCCTTGATACTTCACTGAAACTAGCTTCGACTTAGGCTATGAATAACTGTCCTCGCTGCATCGCTGATGGCCTCGTCTGTATGGTCTATACTTGGGGTCGCTGCTGTCACTGGTGTGAACGTCGACAATTTGCCGACTGCCCCCACAATGTCCGCGCCAACTTCCTCCAATACTGCCACACAAATAGGGACGAAATCATTGCTAGTTCGCAAAACACCTTCTCAAAGTCCATCTCTTCTTTGATTTTGAAACATCTTTCAGGCTTCCCGTTCGGACGAGACAAATTCACTCTAGACGAGCTCATGCCTTCCGTTAAGGATACCTTCAAACATCTCAAACGATGCTATTTCAACCGTATCCGAGCTCAGTACAAAGACAAGATTAATGCCATGACCGATATCGTTGCGCTGGTTTCTCTTAGCTACGAGTTCACTACACTCGGCTATGCTCCTGCTGTGATTAGATACGTCCAAACTCGTATAGACGAGCTTGTCCCTTCAGGCGCCAACGCGACTCCTCAAACGATCACGTTCGTACATTTCCTCTCAACGTTCTAACACCTGCTGACCCCTAATTTGGTTGTCCGCTAGTATTGTCCCATCTCTGGTCATGTAGTAGCCTGCTAGCTGCGTCTACTAGCGCGTTTAGATCTCCTAGCCCCCTGTATTTCGGGTTCTTCATCCAATCTGAACGCCTCTTCCTCTTCATCGCTCCCCAGTTCTGAATCCGAAGTTTCGGGTTGTTCAAAGTCCTCTGGCGTTACTCTCAACTTTACTTTATCGAACCAAAGATCTTTTTCTCTATACCCCCTCGTCTTCTTCCCCGAGCTAGCTGGTGAAGGGTCATCGTTCACGAGTGTGTCTAGCGTCTCCTTCGAAATATCAATGAACTTATGGATATTGGCTGGAATCTGAATAGCATGCCTAGCTTCGTAAGGAATTACCCTAAACGCCGCTATCCGGTCTTGGAACATAGCACCATTCATTTCCGCTACCAAGTACGCTCCCCCTTTGGTTCTTCGAATAACAACCATGGGTCCTAAGTATCTTGGCTCCATTTTCGCGTTCAACGACTTTTCCACACCCGTATGTCGCACCAATACTAGACTTCCTGGCTGGAAATCATAGTTTTTTGATGTTGTTCTCGTTATATCTCTCGTACTTTCGTACAGAGACCCTCTTGTTATGATCTACTCTAGCCCGCATAGCTTCTACATGTTGAACATGCTTAGCTAGCGCTTGGGCCCGGAAGCCTATCAACTCAGAGTCTGTCAGAACCCTGCCTGGTAATTCTACTAGCCAGGTAGCCTCTTCAACGTCGAGTGGTAATATTGGGTGAGCGCCGGTAACCATGAAATACGGTGAACATCCAAGTCCCTTCCTAATCGTGATCCGGTCTGACCAAAGTACTAGGTTGAAGAACCAAAACCATTTGGCCGGGTTTCCACCTGTAGCTTTGTACAACGCTTGTCTCAACGAAAAGTGTCCGTTCTCAATCTTCCCATTGCCTTGTGAGTTGTAGGGTGAAACCTGTATATTCGGAATCCCGTACTTCTCCTTCAACCAAGATACCGCCGCTTTGAATTGTGGCGCGTTATCTGTAACTAGCCTCTGTGGACAGCCTCATCTGCAGATTATATCTTCGAACAGAAACATGCCTAGCTGCGCCGCATTGTCCTTGATTAAAGGTCTGCCTTCCACCCAACTCGATAATGAGCATCTAGCATCGACAGCTAGCCCACACTTATTGGAGGTTGCACCCATAACCATGACATCTACATGCACCGTATGAAACAAACTAGGAGTATGAGTAACAACCGGCGGGATCTTTAATAGAGTGGTCTGCCTAGTTTGGCATAAATGGCATGAGTGAACATACCACTCCACATCTGCTTCCAATCCTGGCCACCAGTATCGTTGTAGAAGTTGACTTCTCGTCGCAAAAATACCTCGGTGTCCTAGTCCATCATGAGTTGCCCTCATCATGTACATCCGATGATCCTTGTCCACAACTAGCCTGTGTGCCATGCCTTCGTCTAGCGTTTTCCGATACATCCTCCCCCCTTTCAAAAAGAAATGGGAAGCATATCTCATGAACGACCTATACTCGTCATCATCGTTCATCCCATCTGGACGTTTCAACGGGTTATTCAACCACGCTTTTATTAACGGCAGCATAGCATCTCTCTTTCTGTTCCCTTCTGACCTACGATCCTCCTCGTAGTTCTCTCTCTTGTTTGGATCCCACTTCATTTCCAAGTCTGGAATTAAAGGTTCCATCGCTAGCACATATTCCGGTACTTCCATACCAAGTTTCTCATAGATCCCTTTGCGTTTAGCCGCTACTTTCTTTTCCAGTTCAAACTCCATAAGGTACTGTTCATCAAAGTCTTCAAGGCCTGTAGCCATATCCGTCATTTGAAGGTAACCGCCCCTAGTATCAATGAGGTGCTTAAATTCATCCAGTTCCAAAGGAGGCCGACTAGTGTCTGTATCTTCATGATCCTTAGGAGGCTCATTCTGATCATAGCCCTCTTCAGAATTAACGAACTGTTCATCCCCTGGAAAGGTGTCTCGTCTAGATAAACCATCCGGCGGGTGAGTTATTCCTGGTACATGCTTCAAAGTGAAGTGAAACATAAGAATTTTCTCAATCCATCGGTTGATCGTCGCATTAGGTCCCATGCCTGGATTCCTGATCATCCCTTTGATATAGCTAGCGTCGGTTTCTACCACTAGCCTGCGAACACCGAATATCCAATAATACATGGCTTCAAGTGCTCTCATTAAACCGTAGAGTTCCCTCTTTGGCTGCGAGTAGTTGGCTTCGACTTTCTTTCGCTTTGGGCCCGGTTCTCTAGCAGCGCTAGCTGAAGGTTCAGTAGGTTTTCGCGGCAGGACTGGCGCTGAAGGCGCTTCCTCCATAGGTACAACGTTCCTGAAAGGTAATTCATCATTTACTTTTCTAGGCTGCACGTAGTCGCGTTCATCTTCTGAATCTTCAACTTCCTCTACTGTTGCTCGTCTGCTCCTTCCAGCCTCTGGTTGCCTCGCAGGTACTTCAACTTCTGCCGTGGCTTTTGGTTTAGCGGTTCTACTCCCACTTGGTTCAATCACTACTTCAACTTGCTGACGATTTTCTGGTCTTTTCTGTGGTACGGATCCCGAGGGGCCTTCCTCCGGGGGCTTCCTTCTGGCAGGTGCCCCCTTCCTTGGAGCCCTCAAAAACCCTCTGTGGATCCGGCTGGTCCTCTAGATCTAGTCTCGTAGGCTTTGCCTAACCCCTGCAGAGCGGTTAGCACTTGGTCAAATGCTTCCTCACTACCTGGGTTTCTACGATCCCACATCGTCGAAGATTCCGGCTCCTCATCTGCTGTGCCAAAGTATTGGTCAAAGGTCTCATCATAGTTCTGGCTAACTAGCGCGCGATTCTCAAAGTATGCCCTAGCTTTGTCCCTGGGGGATTTCTGCGGGGGCTCTCTAGGAATCGTCTTTCCATCGTAAAGCCTTGCCCTATTATTGCTATCCATACGAACTCTGCCCTTACTAACGTCCTCTTTTAAATGGATACACTCCAAAATAAAGTGACCTTCTTCATAGCAATAGTAGCACAACATATTCGCAGTTCCACCCGATCTCCTCACAAAAGCCGGCATAGTATTGTTAGCCCCAGAAGCGGGCCTAGCAGAATTAACCGCTCTGCTCGCCTCCACTGCTTCCTTGATCTGCTGCAGCTCTCGATGTTGGTCCGAAGTGAACTTGTCCATATGAGTCGCAAAAGAGTTAGCGAGTTGCTTGCCCACCTCCTTTTCGAAGGCGGCTTTCTCCTCTGCCATCTTTTTCTGCGTCTTAACATTCTCGGCTTCCAACTTCTCCAATTTACTAGCTAGCGCCTTCACATCTGATAAACTATCCGCAGTGGTGTCCCCCTGCATCAAGACTGTACCAGTGCCCTTCTTCGTGTCCGCAGTAGGATACGAGTCCAGTCCAAACATGTTGAGACTTTCTTCCTCTGAAATCCTAGTTGCCACATCCAACAGATCCGTCCATTCATACATGTCAGTTTCGTCCCGCTCCGGAGCAACATAGGCTACTCCCGGGTTACTGCTTTTCCACGCTGCTTCAGCCCTCTTATAAGAACCTAGGCTATCCTTCGGAGTAGTTCGTATTACACTTCTGACTTCTTGCCTTATTACTTCCGCTGTCTCGCCATGGAAGTGCGCACGGCACGCAAAGTACACCGCCTGCCACAGTGTCTGGCAATTCACTCCGTGCCCGTTAATGTGGTCCGCTGGGATCTGGCCCTCCACTGTTCTCAGCAAATCGTGCAGCCAGGTTTCGTCTGGAAAGAGGTCGGTCGCCCTCTTCACCTGATTGACCACGAACGAGCAGTAGCTGTCGTAGCTCTGTACTATGGGTGGCTGAGACTCTGGTGCGAGCGGCGGGGTGTTTTTGTGCCGCAGCATTTCCCGTTGGGCATATGTCCCGAGCGCAAATCTGCGAGGCGGGTTAGAATAAAATAATTCCACGAGCAACTAAAGACGTACGCTTCGCCTTTCTGCATGTCGATAAGAGACCCCAAAACGGCGTGGTCGCAGGCGCAGCCTACGACACCGCTGAGAGCAGTGGTCCCATATTTCTGCTGACCCTGGTGGCGGATGGAGCCGATGTGAGCCTTACACAGCACTTCCTGTTATAGTAATCAGCAATAAGATGGTGTATTGCAGGCAAAAGAGTACCTTGTCTTCCTCGGGGATTTTATATGTCGCAGAGATATGGTCGAATTCTGCTTGCTTAGGAAAGTACATGTTGTTGCCGTCGGTAAGCGCGGTGTCACTCCCATTGTCGCGTTTGAAGAATAAATTGGCCTTGAAATTTCCGTCGAGGGTGCTGTCAAGGTTGATTGTGTGTCTGAAAAATCTTAGGTTAGTGCCGTTGGCGTTCAAAAGCAGGTACAGGGCTCACCGAAGGTACCTGGGTACTTTCACGACCAAGGGCATATTAACTCCAGGCTCGGGGCACGCGGCACAATTCACGCCGAGGAAACCTTGCGGCCGATTGGGGTAGGGGAGGGCGACCTCGTTGGGGAGAGGATTATCGAGGCCATGTGCTTCCCCGGATTCGACAATAATCTGAAGAAACTCGTAGAAGCGCGTTATCGCTAGGAAGTTCTTGTATATGTCCTACGATACCTGTTAGCATGCGCGCCAACAACGATATAACTTGACTTACTGGAACGCCGCCCGCAAAGAATCGATCGGCCTGTCGCTGCAACACGAGCACGAAATTGTAGGCGGAGCCTTTCCCTTGGCTCCGCTGCTGCCGGTAATACTCGAGCAGCCCGAGGGTGTATCCAGTCCCAGGCTCTTTGACGCTCCCCGGGAAAATACCCGCATGCGTGAGTTGCTCGTAGTGCGAGAGGCTGTGTTTCTTGCCGTCCGGAGACGTCTCCGTTTTGCAGCCACAGAACGCGATCGCGGTGGCATGAATGCCGTTCCGCTCAACCAGCGTGAAGGAACGTCCGACTTGAGCATCGGGGCAGCCTTCGCCATTGTGACCCATTCGTATCGCACCGTTCTTCAGAACACGACTGAAGTCGTACTTGTCAAAAAAGCGCTCGGCTTTGTTCCAGACGAGGGCCCAATGTGTGGGCATCGTCCGATGTTTGTTGATCCAGCACTGGCGGCAGAGGAGCTCCGCCTGGAGGCAGTCACCACACGCGACCCGCCGCAGTAGGACATTGTCATGTTGGTCCTTGCCGCCGCAACAACACGGTGTCAGGAGTTGTGAATGGTGGTGGCGGGAGAGGAGGATGCGTAGGAAGGTTGACTTGTTCTTCTTGAGATCGTTCATGTGGGCGACACTCTGCAATAACATTAGTTTCGTAGTCAATACTTCGTGCCACTGACATACCTCTCGCATCTGTTTGCTCTTCTCGTCGCCCTTCTCATCGCACGCCGGTGTCGTTTCATACGCTGGTATTGCGCCGGGAGCGTCGTCCAGCGCGTTCAGGAAGGGAAGGCTGGGCTCGTTGGACGGGCACTCCAGAACCTCGCCGTCTGATGACTCGCGAAGAGGCTCTAGCGGTAATGTGGTATTCCCCACATAGCGCCGCTCGGAAGTCACGCTCGTCGCTGCCTTGAGCATCAGCGGCTGCGGCAAAAACCTGGGTAGAAAATTGCACACCTGTGTGGAAGGTTACTTTGACGCTTGGTACGCTGGTGGCAAGACGCGACGTGTTTTTTGGGGTTTGAATCTTCTTGCCATTGCCAACGCGCTTCATGGTAGTAGAGGAGGAGGGTCTGGGTGAAGGTGAATTAATGAAACTCTTGATTGTAGCGTATAGACTAATCTCGGCTCCAGATCTTTTACGGGGTTCGGGTCCGTTCGGCCGAGGCACAGAAATCAAAAAAACCGTAGCAGCCATCACCCCGTAAAGATCTGGTGCAGTTTGATCGCAAAACTTGCGATTGCTCGGCGGTCACACGTAGTCACACCGACGAAGGGATAGGAATAATTCGCGATTGAAGGGCTTTGCGGTGGTGTTCAATCCATTTTAAACCTTAAAGAGCTGTAACTTTCCCTAGAAAACACTCTGGACGAAGAAGAGCACGCAGAAACCCTTGAAATATGAGCAACTTGGATTTTTGTGAGAAAAATGTGGAAAAAATCGTGTATTGTGAACCCCGGTCGCGTTTGAAGCAGTAAAAAGTCATTAGATCCATTGTATATCTGAATTACATTCAATCGACACGCCAAGGATCATTTTCTGACTTAAACTTGTGCATTTGGAAAGACTGGTGAATGAAGATCGCGCCTGGTAAAATCAATAAATGAATGGCGGCCCAGTTTTAGAGTCTCGGATCCACATAAGTACCATTATGCAGGTTCAGAAATATTTTCATTGCGTTATGAGGAACATTTATGGAGAAAGGGAATTGATTTTGATAATTACCCAGCATCATGAAAAAGCATCAGAAAATTGCGGACGATGTCAGGCTGTCTCGGGACCATCCATAGGAATGACTGAGCAAAGTTTCAGCCCTTGGGGGGACCTAGTTGAACCAAAATCCAAGTCCCAGTTGAGGAGGAAAGGGCGTGTGACACAATCACATAGTCGCCTACCAAACTGCACCAGACCTTATAGGGCAGCGTTCCCCCATCAAATTTTCATCAAATTCTGCCTCGACAACATCTCGACATCCCCGATTGGAACTCTGCCCGCGAGCGGAGCGAGCGACTGCCCTATAACGGTTCTGGAAACGAGACTACGTATAGACATACTGTAAAAGGCCAGTTGCGAGGGAGAGACAATCCTGTATATTCAATGTACTACCAGAATGAAGACTACCAGAAAAATGGCCGTTTGACTACGAAAAATGGCTGTTTGACTACGAGAGACCGTTGGGAACCCAAAGATATAATTGAGGAACAAAAGTAGGGGCAGCTGGGCACCGACTGAAAGTCGGGCAGGCTTGACTAAAAGTCAAGCCCAGAAGGTCGAGAACGACGTATGAAGTCGTTCTGGACGGCCGGGGTCTGCGGTCTTCTTCGCCGGTCCTCAAGCTTGCCGTTGAGGGTCTTGAGCGAGCTCGCCGTTGAGCGTCTTGAGGATGGACGATGGGAAGAAACAGAGGATGACAGAACGTGAGAGCACAGCTCGGCATTCTAGCATTCCGGCATTCCGGCATTTCGGCATTTCGGCCTTTCGGTGTCTCAAATTGGGTGCTTGCCCGCGCGCTTAAAACAAGACAGAGCGCCTTTTAGGCGCGCGCTCGCCAAACGACTCATCCAAAACTCTGCTCAGTGGTTAATGGGACTCTGTGGATGCCCCGATTTTTGGATTAACAGAGACTTGTATTTACAGCTGCTAATAGAATTACATTATATGTACATTTATTCGTAATAAGTATCCAGTAATTCTTTTCGACGCGATCGAGTACAAAAAAATCTAGGGACTACAGCTCACCCGGCTCCTTCTCCATATCGTCACCCAGCTCCTCCTCCAAATCATGATCCAGACGCATAGGGAGGACCGCTGCACGGCCGAAGTGCTCCCAGAACGCCTGGGTGTATTACCGACACACTTCCGTCTCAAGCTCTTGCATATCGCCGGGGGACCATGGACGATGATCAATGACACGCCACAGAATCTTTGCGGGACCACGCTTCGTCTGCCAGTCGACCATTAATCGTGCCGTCCGCGCGACATACCGATGGCGTTCCTCCAGCGCGGTTGCAGCCCAGCCCAGTTTTCCAAAACGCAGCGGCACCCCAATCAGCATATGCCCCGCAAAACAGTCCTTCACCTGCGCCAAACGTTGCTTCCCGGAGGCCTTCCTGTCGAGCGCGCAGAACTCGAACCGGAAGCTGGTCTCTGCGACCTCCCAAATTATCTCCCACGTCTCCTTGAGGGTGAACTGGGGCACCAACTCGTCAGCGACTGGCAACCCCTCGATGCTTTCGACGCCCGCCGCTTGCAACGCCGGGCGGATGACATCCTCCAATTCTTTGCTGCGCCTGTATGCTCGCGAGTCTGGCTGGCCGCGTTTGGCGAGCTGCCCCTCCAGCACATCCCGCCACTGCTGCGGGGCCAGAAGTTGCGGGGTATCGCTCAGCAGGAATAGGAAGGCGTCGCGAAGCAGCTTCCAATGATGAAGCCACTTGTACCGGCGCTGGACGTTGTTGTTGAGGAATACCGCAGGCTCGGGGAGGACATATCGAGTGTCGGCGGCGGTGTAAGGACGAATGGTGCGATCGACTTTTGTGAGTGCGTCCGCCATGCTGGTGATTGATGGCGGCATTTCTGGAGCCGTCAGATGCGCAAACTTGTCGCGGTCGGCTTTTGGAAGTCCTTTTGGTGCGTTAGGCTTCGACGGATCTGTAGTAGAACGTTGTTAGTGGTGCTCAAAATATGGGTGCAAGTTCGCAAAGCACGTACAAGGCCGATATCGCGAGCTTGAAGGTTGTGGGCGCTGCTGCGGGGCGCGATCGCGAGAAGGTATTGCTGGAGAGGTAGAGATTAATAAAGGCCTGTCGTTGAGAAGGTAAATTACGCACTGGGCGACGGTGTGACCGAGTGAGAACTGCTACTCGCGCTAGGAGGCGGCGATGGGGAGCGAGCACGACTGACGCTCATTTCAAACGGGTCGTGATACCAAGGAGTATGCAGCGCTGCACGGTGAATTGCGTCGATTTTTTCAAGTGTGCTGTTCCCGCTGTATAGCACCGGGGGCGCACGCTCGGCGTGCGCGTCGGGATCGGGGAGGCCAAAGTGGGGTTCCAGTAATGGGACGACCTCCAGAATGTTTTCAGCGTCGAAAACATGAGTCGGCCGCAGTAACCAAAATGGGATCCCAGCGGACCACAGCTGCTGAGCAACGCCGGGGGAGGACGTGAAGGCGCCTACAGTTTGCGCGACACTGGGGGCGCTGCCAGGTACATAACTCGCAATTCGTTCCTTGTAAACGGTGATATACTCGTAGAGGGCGTCGAGCTCAAGGACTTCGCGTTGCAGCGAGGTCAGGGCGAACAACATCTTGGGGAAGGTGGTGGGGAGGCTCTGCAGCTGCTCCAGCCACATGAAGATGTGCTGGATAAGTTCGGCAAAAAGTGGATTAAGTTTTTCGCTGAATCGCGCCCGGTACTCTGTGCATCGCTCGACCAGTTTGTTGACAACGGCAACGAGCGGGGAAAGTCGTCGAGGCTGCAGCCGTCCGAGCCCGCGAGTCACTGCACTGCCGACCAACCAGTCCTGCGGCGAGGGGTTCCACCACATCGGCGCGAGGTCATCGCGCATGCCCTTCTTTGCAATGAGCGGCATATGGCAGTACTGCTGCGTCCACTGCTGGGGCCAAAGAGTGGGGTCGTCCGTGCCGTAGCGCATGTCGGAGCGGAGGTAAACCCGGTGAGGAGTTTCGAGGGAAGGGAGGGTCGGAACGTAGTCGGTGTTGGTGGTGACGAAGTAGTATTCCCCGCGAATTTCAGCCAATGCACCGACCCTCCCGTCGAAAGGTCCCAGCGACTTGGTCGGATCGCGGTTACGCAGGAGGTTGACGGAATGGGGACCGGTGGGAGACGCAGGCTGGATTTGACGCTGGGTTTGAGGCGCGGAATTGCGACTCTGTTTCCATTCGGCCAGGGTTTTTTTGGCGGGAGATGTTTGCATTATCGACTGAGAGTCGACAGGGTTTACGACGTATGAAGTCGCAACGCGCTGACCAGACTAAAAGTCTGGTCGAGGGAAGAGGGAAGAGGGAGGAGGTAAGACGAAAGAAGCCGACTGCGTGAGAAATCAATACGAAGCTGTGCATGTCACGTCACTCCGACATCTTTCCTCTCCGCCAACTCCCTCCCTCTCTAGCACCTCCTCAACGCGGACCCAGCGACCCCAGGCAGCAACAGAAGACAACGCAAGGGCCCCCAAGGACCTCCTGGATCCCCGCAACTGACTTCATATGTCGGTCTGGCGGTACTTGGGCTTGACTTTTAGTCAAGCCTGCCCGACTTTCAGTCGGTGCCCTGGTTCTGTTGTTTTAATTTTCTGTGTCTCGTTTGGACTCTTTTGCATACCAGTACAATACAGAATGTATCATATCACTGCACGGTGTATTTATCTTATGAATTGCGATGCGAATAGTGGGACCAAGCGAGGATGAGAAAAGATATTTGTATACGGTAATGCTATGATTGTTCACGCTGTGAATGGCTACTAATTCACGGTCCAGGTACTCCAGTAACTGCCCGAAGCTCGTGGATCAAGAGGATCAGTAGAATTGACGGTGAAGCTGAGGAGGGAGGTATGTACATATTCTCCGTCATTTTTGCAAAATTATTTATCTTCCAGCGCGTAGACTTGAATCGGCGCGACGTAGAGCACACACGGGACCTCTTCCACCATGGCCTCCACCGTCTGGACTGGGCCGTCTGGACTGGGTAAACAAGAAATCTGCTGTCAGTCCTTGACGGTAAGTATTTTCTGTCCATTTTTCGGAAATTACTTATATTCGACACAATTATAGCGCGTAGACTTGAATCGGCGCGACGTAGAGCACACACGGGACCTCCCCCACCATGGCCTCCACCGTCTGGACTGGGCAAACAAGAAATCTGCTGTCAGTCCTTGACGGTAAGTATTTTCTGTCCATTTTTCGGAAATTACTTATATTCAACACAATTATAGCGCGTAGACTTGAATCGGCGCGACGTAGAGCACACACGGGACCTCCCCCATCATGGCCTCCACCGTTTGAACTGGCGAAGACAAAACTTGAAGCCGAAACTTGTCGATCTTCGACGGTAGGCCATCTCTGTCATTTTCTTTGGTAAAATAACTTGTATCTGACGCCACTACAGCTTGTGGACTTGAATTAGCGCGACGTAGAGCACGCAGAGAACCTCCCCCACCATCCCCTCGACTGTTTACGCCCGGCAAATGCGAAACCGGTTAGCGTGCACCGTCGTTTGAGGACAAGAAGAAATATTGTTATATAGTGATTCTACGATTCTTTACACTTTGAATGACTACTAATGAACTAGTCTAGTTAATGCGCGAACTTCGCCTGCTTGCGAGGGTGAGCGTCCTCGTCTTCTATAGTAAGTCTACGATTCTTTACACTTTGAATGACTACTAATGAACTAGTCTAGTTAATTAATGCGCGAACTTCGCCTTCTTGCGGGGCCGAGCGTCCTCGTCCTCTTCGTCATCAGTGAGCTCGATTGTGCCCAAGTGCACCAACTTGCGCTTTTCGGCAGGGCGCGCGCGCGGCTCGTCATCGTCGATGTGGGTGAGGTCAATGCAGACAGGAGAGGACGAGCGACTGGCAGACGACGAGCGACCGGCAGACGACGAGCGACCGGCAGACGAGGAGCTGGCGGGAGGAGAAGGGGGAGAGGGAGAGCTGACGGGAGAGCTAGTCGGTGGGGATGGAAGGCTGGGAAAGTTGGCATAGCGCCGGTGGCCGCGCGGGGGAGGCGTCTGCGCGGGAGTGGGACCAATGATGGGGACGATGGCGGCGGCGGGGAGGGCGACAGTGACCCTCTGCGGGCCCGGAAGCGGCTCCAAGGCCCAGTTGGGGCGGGGACCCATGTCGTTAGTGGCCCGATACTCCACCACAAATGTGTGCCAGTTCTGCTCTGCCGCCTGCATGAGGGGCCACGCTGCCGCATGCCAGACGGCGTAGTCGTTGCCCTTTTTCTTCCAGAGCAGGTCGTACACTCCGAGATAGGCGGCGAGAGCTGCTCGGGCCTCGGGAGGGGGCGTCAGAGTGTTTGTCGGGATGGCACGGCCATTGACGTTCTGGGGAGTTGTCAGCGGGCAAGGCGATGGCGTAGCAAGGGGATTTTTCCGCAAGGTTCCTGACGTTGGGTCCGGGGAGCAGGAGGAGAACTCCGCCGACGCGGATGAGCAGCGCAAGGCGGAGGCAGACGCGCAGCGCCAGGCGGAGGAGGCAGACGCGCAGCGCCAGGCGGACGACGCGGAGGCGCAGCGCAAGGTGGAGGAGGCGGAGGCGCAGCGCAAGGTGGAGGAGGCGGATGCGGAGGCAGAGGCGAAGCGCAAGGAGGAGGACGCGGAGGCGAAGCACAAGGCGGAGGCGGAGGTGGAGGCGAAGCGTAAGGCGGAAGAGGCGCAGGCGAAGGCGGACGAGCAGCAGACGGTGGTGGAGGAGCCGAAGAAGAAGGATCGGAAGCGCAAGGCGGCTGAGGCCGAGCTTCAGCCCGAGGCGGAAGGTGGGGAGCGTCGATCCAGGAGAACCCAGCAATCCTTTGAGGTGTGTTTTTTGTTCTTGCGTTCATTCATATTGTTGGGTGTCTGACTTCAATTCTAGGCGGCTGCCGAGCTTCAGCCTGAGGCGGAAGGTGGGGAGCGTCGATCTAGGAGAACCCGCAAATCCCCCGAGGTGTGTTCTCTTCTTCTTGTGTTCATTCATATTGTTGGGTGTCTGACTTCAATTCTAGGAGGCGGAAGCCAAGCGTCAGGAGAAGGCAGAGACCGCCAAGAACAAGTCGAAAGCCAGACCAGGGTGAGTCTTGCCTCTGGATTTTTTTGTCGTGGTGTTGATGGCCTGTCCCAGTTGGGAGCACGTCGCGAAGACTCGAGTCAAGGCCCCGAAACGGAAGCGGTAGACTAATCCGAAGTACATTTTGTTTTTTTATCTCTTCCATTTCTTCAGGGATCTGAAACGTTTCCTAGGGCTTAAGGTCCGGTGAATGGAACTTAAGTTCCAGGTCCAGCGAACGGGACTTAAGACCTTGCGTGGACTTTGAAGCCTTACTTACATCTCAAGCTCGCTAGGACGTAAGACCTGAAATTGGACACTTAAGTACTAATATATATACATGCTTCACTCAAGTTCGTCCAACGTCTTAAGTTGTTTGCACATCTTAAGACTTCGGTGGACGTCTTAAGTCGTGCGGATATCTTAAGTGTTCGTGGTAAGACTTAAGAATACCTAAGACTTTTTTATACAGTGGTGTACTAGTAGGTAGCACTGGTACATGTATATAGCTACCAAGGTCTTAAGACCTTTCAACGTCTTAAGACTTATTTTGGTCTAGACCGGCCAAACCTTAAGAAAGTCTAATCAATTATCTGCATATATTAATGCAGGTAGGTAGGTAGGGTTACAAATTGGAAAGAAATACACCAACCGCAAGAACCGTCACACCTCCTCGACCTCTGCATGCACCTCATTCAAAACAGGTTCATCCCCTACAGTGCTAATATCCTTGTTGGTTTCAGGAGGGATACGAGTCACCCAGAGCTTCCGCAAGAGGTACCCGAGTGGAGAACCATCTTTCTTGAAATACCTAAGATCGATCTGGTGAACTCCTGCGGGCAACTCCACCGTCAAGCTGTCCCACTTGAACTCTTCCGTATGTGAAATTCCCATGGTGCCGAGCAAAGTACTGTCTGCTGCGACTTGGGTGCGCAGTGTGAGTGAAACCGACAAATCACCGGCATTCATTATGAATTGACGATGCCAAAAGTTCACTCGCCATTTCCCGGCCTGTTCTGTCTTGATGATGAGGAAACTAGTGGCCTCCCTACTGCGCACAAGCATGGAGTCTTCCCATGCTTCGAAGCCATCTGTGAAGTAAAAACAGGAGATGCCATCCGAGAGATTAGAGGTGTTTGCACCCCAGTCGCGCCTATTTCGCTCGACTGCCCCCTGTAGCTCATCATCAACACCATCGGAAATTTGAAGTGCAAGAACACGAGGATTTGAGTGGACGAGGTCGGTGAGCTGTGGGATCCATTGTTCCGGGCATCGGAGAAGGGAAACACCATGCTCATTCAGGAGCTTGTCGAACGCAGGAGCTGAGATTGTCTTCTCGTTGTCGAAGTCAAAAACGGCACATCTTCGTGCTGCCATGATTTCAAACAACTCTGGATCATTAGAACATGCTGCGCTTGGGTATGCTGCAAAAATCGCCTCGGCAAGGTACACACTCGAGGAAGCTGAGTCCTTCCAGAGCGAAAGTCGGTGGTCTACTTGCACCTGCTCCAGTTCCAAAAGGGCAATGACCGAAGCAGGCCACCAAGGACGGGGTTCGACTCTGTGAAGCTGTTTTAAACTATTGTCGTCGATATCTGTCACCACCATGACTTTCTTGGGAAGTTCGGAGAAGCTATTTTCGGCAGCGCCCCCCAATCCTTGATACTTGGCAATCCTTGTGGTGAGTGCCTCACTCCGTGCTTTTCCTGCCTGCCGGACCTCCAGCCTTTGTGCCCACTGGTGGAAAATGTGGCTGGAGGGATATCTGGCTGTGAGGTGTTTCTCAAAGAATGCACTCTCGTAATTCATAAGGTTCTCCAGAGTGACAGCGATGTGGAGTATGTCCTCCTTGTCGCCAGGTGATTCCAACTCTAATACGGTCGCCAGACACTCGATGACACGCAGATCCAGTTCTCGATCGAAATCGCGCCGCCACGGATATGCCAGTTGGTGTACCTCGAGGTACGCCTTCTCGAACTGTGTCAAAGGTGATGTTGGAGTGTCCAGTTGCTTTTGCTTTTCGAGCTCAGATGCTGAAAGCTCCAGGCCCCAGGATACATGCAGACGGGTGACGCGACCCATGCCACCGATGCGGTTGGCAATTGTTTGCGAGTGCTGGGCAATTGCTGCAAAACGCTTTGCGCTTCTGAACTTGTGTTCGGGATGGAGTTGAATGCCACATTTTGCTGTCATGATTCCGATGTCTTCTAGGAGTTCCGAGGTCGCAGAATAAATGACTGGGTCGTAAGAGCCGCGGCCACCATCTATTGGGGAGCAGTAGTTGACCAAGAGGAATGTGGTTCGAGATTCCAAATCCAGGATGGTAGTGAGGAGGGCTTTGTGTTCTTCTGACTCCCCACGTTCAGGAACACCCACCAGAGTATAATAGATCGCGACATGGTTATCAGGATCACTGAATCGTTGCACTGGACCGGTGTACAGGGAAATATATTCCAGGAATTCACTGTCCGTCAGAATGACAAAGGGTGTTTGCTTGTAATACACCGAGGGCAGAATGTCTTTCTGCAAGTCCTGTGCTGTGGTGATTCTGGGTGCCTGCTCAAAGTCATCTGGCAGTTGGAGTTCCAGCGTGAGGCCTGTCGCTTCATCCCAGCGAGGATTGAGGCCCCATATATAGATCCGCAGAAGAGCTAGAGCAACTTCGATTCCCAGCCACATATATGTGCTGCTAGCAGGTGCATTTTGAACTATGGTGAAGCAGCCAAGGTAGCCGACTGCTGTAGCACCAATTCCGATGAAAAGCAGCAATTGCAGAACAGCAAAGTGAATGCGAGAGGCAATATTGTGTGGGGGTGGTCCGAGCGAAGCTGCCCGCTTTATTTTGTCCCTGGGAAGTAGAAGAATTAGTGTTATGCCCCAGCATCACAATTAAGGCCTGACCCATCTGCTGCATTTGGTGGCTGACCCAAGGTGCCGCTGTCACCCTTCTCCAAATCGGAAGAAGGGGCTCGAGCTGACAGCCTGATTATGGGGTCAATATCAGTGTTTATTCTGTGAAAGGCAGAAAGTCCCTACTCTGTTCCATCCAACATCGATTGGAGCGCCTGTTGAATTTTGCCCTGGATAATCACCTGGGCAACAATGACGGAAATTGCAGAACCCGCAATGCGCATGAGCGGCGGTGCCCAGGCCGGAAATGATCGAGGAGGAGGGTCAGAGTCCCTGATGAGCCCAATATATGGGAGGATGCTCAAGCAGGCCAGCAAGCTGGTAGAGATACACAACCCCCAGTTCCAGCTAGCGTAGTTAAATGCCAGCTTCACCTTCGACTTCTCGCGGTCGATGTGCTGCTCTGTAAGGAGTGCTTGCAACTTCTGTGCAGCAACATATTCTGTCTTGAATGCCTCTGAGTCATTATCTGTGTTCTTCGAGGTGTCTGGCTTTGATGGTGCTGTCACAGGCATCGCGGCAACAGAGTCTTTGAGTTCAAACCCGGTGTTGGCGAGTTCAAACCCAGCATTGACGAGCATCTGGCCGATATATTTACCGTAGGGCACCTCCGAGTCATCATCTGTGCTTTTCGAAGTGTTTCGTTTTGACGGTGCGGTCCCCAGCATCGCAGCGACCGAGCCTTCAAGTTTGAACCCAGCGTTGACGAGCATCTGGGCGGAGCCCGGAGAGAGGCTGGCAACGAGGATGGCAGTGGATGCCTTCACGATTCCCAGAGATCCAAACATCGACAGCGGTGCGGCAGCGGCATAGAGGTAACCTCCTTCCAGTGCCTCTCCCACATGCCGCTCGCACTGGTCTGTGCCGATGATGGGAAGGAAGGCAGAAATATCTTGGATACCCGAGACGAGACTCGCGCCGTCGTTGGTTCGGGCCATTCTGTGAGGACAAGGCCAATGCTATAGCCGGGGTTATTGACTTTATTTGAAGGAATCAGGACGAGCTGGGTCACGTACTGGTTCAGCCCAAGGCTCTAAGTTGAGGCGGAAGTGGGGGGGACGTCGAAGCGTCGTCGGCGTTAAATGCTAACCGCCCAATCCAGCTGTCAAGCAACAGCAGCCGTTTGTCGGATCCAAATCAGCTCCGAGTCCGTTCATTGCGGCCTGGAAATTTGGAAAAATGAAACCGATAACCTCCACCTGCCAATCGGTGCAAGTGGCTATGAGAATGTTCAGGTGTTTGCAGTGTGCTGTGGTGCAGGGCAGAAATATGGACATTTCTTAATTACAGCGAATAAGCTTTTAATAGCAATCTCCCGCCATCTTCCCACTGTCAGTTATGACATGGGTAAGAAATCATTCTCCGAACGAAAGAAATCGAATGCCAAATTGGCAAATTCCGCATGCAGTACCCAGAAACTTGCGCCAGCACTGAAAAATAAGCGAAACCAGTTAAAACTGGACACTCAGATGTATAACTTCGAAGTTTGAACGGGATCCAACTTCAACCCCGAATCATTTCAACTTCTCCACAGATAGTACTCTTTTTGCCAACATGCGAATTGGCTGTTAATTCTCCCCGAAATGGACCGGAAATACTCAAGTCGAATGTAAATTCCTTGGATTTAGTTCTGCGTAACCTTACGTTGCGTTATTGGTAACCAGTGTCTGGTGGATGGCCGGGAATCCTTCAAATTCCTTGGGCAAAGGTACTGGAAGCTGAATCATATGGGTAAGGCATAAGTTTAGGTTCTGCCGTGCTTGACGAGTACCACCTCGAACTTAGTTCATTAGGCAATCAATATATCAGGGAGGGTCAAAATCAAGGTACCCTTTCTAAAAGTTGTAAGGAATCAATACTCCCTTGTTGCAGTCGAACGCGAACCGATATACTGCGTAAATTGAACCAAATTTCCCGATTTGGATCTCATGTAGTCGCACGAACTATGCGTGGGACACGGCATGAGGGTGATGGCGCTTTCTTTCCCAGAAAATTGTCGGCATGGCCAAAACATGCACCGGCATGAATGGCCATCCAATGACCTGAATGGTCACGACGCATGAGCATGCTTGTCCATGGGACTTTTGTCCAATAACGCCCGTCATAAAACTCCCTTCTTTTCTCCCACCACCATACACCGTTCGCCTGAGCCAGGGCTTTTCCCATGAATCAGCACGGACAACCAGTACTGAAAACCTCAGAACTAAAACTGGCCCTTCTCCCAGCACCCCGCCTGTTAACATTCAGACATCATGCCAACGCGTCAACGCGTCGGTCACTTACATTCGTCGTGACCTTACGTATTTTTTCTCTCACTGGTTCTTTCCGAACTACGTGGGAGGTAATTAATATCTACACCTAGCTCACTATACTTTACTCACACATATTCACTAGATCTAGTACTGACCTTAGTCGTACAGATCACCACTGTTCACACCGCCCTTCTCCGACCCCTCAATACAGTACCCGAAATGCGGTGATTCTTCGAGCTGTAGCATCAATTCTTGGTCTTGGAGCGCGTTTTCCTTCTGGGGCTCTTTTTAACAGTCTTTGGAACTGTTTTCGCAGCTCATACCACGCTTCTTATGCCCCCCAAATCCGGGAGTCGATGTGTTAGTCCAACAAGAAATCTATCGTTTCACCGCGCAACCCTGACTGATTCACACTTCTTTGGGCCGGGACTTCGTGCTTGGAACCTTCTGTCAACACTCCGAGCCGTCAGCTCGCTCACAGGTACTGCCGGCGCGTTTCATCTCCTATGGGGTTGGTGGACTTGGAGGAGCTCGGTGGCTCAGATGCATAATGTCTTGACCTAGAAAGTCCAGCTTCATCGCTCGATTCCTTACTCCTTCGGGTACCTTCTTGTGTACCCGCTGGTTAGGTGCGTTAAATTTCTCCTCACCCGTCCCTGCGATTCAATGCATACCGCAGTGATTTTTTCCCGCGGCGGTTTCGCCGTGCTCATGCAAGCTACTTGCGTTGGCGGTCTAATATCCGTGTCTCCCCCCGCGGCGAGTTCCGCGTCCTCAGTAAATTCTTTCTACATTCAGAGATACGCAGAATCTGCAAGATCTGTACGTTTGTTTGCTTTGTATCTCAACCTTGCCTTTCATTGCTCCCAGGTCCTCTACGCCTTCCCTCCCCGGCCTGTTTGACTTCACATTGACTTACTCTCTCATTCAGGCGTTCATTTTATAGAGCGCACCAGGTATTCTGGAGGGCATTCGTGCAGTGCGCAAACGCAAATCTGCGAATATGATTCAGAAGGGATCACTGCGATAAAATCGCTGTGCGAAACGGCAGTTGAAGGATTCCTTCCACATCTTCCTGCACATGAGTACCCTTGACCTCAAGTTTTATCCTAGTAGGCCTCGACTCATGACCGCGGTGAACATTATTGGGACAAGAGGCGAGGATCCGAGTACCTAGTCAAAGGTGAGCTCGTCTTTTCTGAACCGTGCAGAGCAATTCATTCATACAGTCTTCTGTTCTCCAAGTACTGCGCACGCGTCATGATTCTTTGAAGTTTCCCTCCAGTCTTCTCAAAACAGCGGCGCTACAGAATGTATGTACCTGGTGGAAAGTGAAGTATTCAATTCCCAGGTGCCCGGCGGATTTTTCTCCACTAAACGTCGAACCACATTCTGATCGAGCTCGCCGCTTGTCACCACCATCAATCGCTCGACCTCTGAGCCAGCTCCCCAATAGGGGAAAACCCGCCATCACGGTGAACTGTTGGTGAGCTGTAAGTAGTCGACCTGGACGGTCATGATTCGACCCTTCGATTTTGCATGCCCTTAATATCGGTGAAGATTTAATTCTGGAAGCTTCAAGTTTGGTGCGAAGTTCTTCGAATTTTACCAGGTAACTCTTCATCTGAATCTCCTGTTTCTATACTTTCAAAGGCTATGGTTTCCGTATCTCCAGCTTGCATACTCAAGTTTGGATACACTTTTCACCACTCGAATGCGTTTACTAATATATTTTGCGCTTTAACCGACTTTGATCGGATTCTTTTCAGTTGCTTGATTTTTCTTTCTTTTTTGAGTACGTCTACTCACTGGGAGCGCTTCAGCCCTCAACCACCTCCCCGCCAACCCAGCCAATTTCCAGCTCGGCGCTTCAGTCGGCATCAAACCGCCGATCCAAGCCGACGCATCATGATCAATGCCGTCATCACCCACTCTTTTCTCTTCCGCCTCTACCGTGACGAGTAAAGCCGACCCCAGTGAGCCAGTCGCCCTAGCCGCCGGCAGTCTCCAATGTCCCCCTTCCCGATTCCGCGCCCCCCTTCCCCGCAGCCTCCGCCGCCCTTCGTACACCCCGCCCGCCATCGAAGTCCACGCCACCAGCCTCCATCCCGCCTGAGCGCCGCGCCCCATTACGACCGCCGACGTTGCGCGCACCGGATGTGCCCACACCCTCCCCGTTCGGCCGCAAATCTCGCACACACCGGCCGCGTGCGCTGTGCTCTCCCTCCGCCCGCTCCCGCCTACACAACGCGCCGCACCGAATAACAATCGCCGGAGAATGACGGTTGGCCGAATATCTAGATGCGTGGATTCGTTGACGCGTCTCAGCTGCGATCCCTCATCGTTCGTTCCCTCCAGCACCCTCCCCTTCCCCTGCCTCCCCCATACCCATTCTCCTTCGTCTCCACGCCCACGGCGCGTTGCGTCCGCCGTTTGCGACGAGGACATTGAATCCTACAAGGACTTCAATGTCGTCCTCGCCCCCGTCCCCCGTCTGCGCTTCAGCCGCAGTTTGTGGCGGCACGTCATTCGACGCGTTCCCGCCCACTCGTCTCAAATGCGCGCCCCGCGTTCTCAGGGCGCGGGCGGGTTCCTATTCTCGCCGCCTGCCTCACAGAGTACCTTCGCCGGCCATTCTTCTGTGCTCCTGTTGCCGCATTCGATGTCGCTCGGTCCAGTACGTCGTCGCGTTACTGCGCAGGACGACGTTTGTACGAGGACGGAGGCGCGTCGAACATGCTCCCTATCGTCGCGGACGGGGAGGTCTGCGCGAAAGGTTTAAGGACGAAAATTAGGTATGAGAGCGCTGCGCGGCTGCGCGGCTGCGAGGCGGCGCTGCCATCTCTACCAAGCCTTTCCCCCTGATGCGTTCATGCCGTTCCCAGTGGCTTCTTTGTTTCAGAAGGTCTTTCTCCCTCGCAATCCTCGCCCATTCAGGTGTGTGTTTCGTGGTTTTCAAGGGTGGCATCCACGCGTGTTTCTCTTTGAGGCGCAGAACCGTACTTCCGCTTCCCGTTTCTGGATCCTATGTCTCACCGCCTGCCAAACCGCATATCTGCCACGGGATACTGCTCGTCTAGATAAGTGTGTCCTGTCTAGTATTGGTCTCCCGTTCCTGACCTCCCCTTGTCCCGTGTCCCCTCGTCCATCTTAATCTAGATCTACTTGCTGTCACGCTATATTGGAGTCCCGTTTTGTCAGCGTAAGTGCAGGAGAGATTTCGCCGGAATGCAGCTCTTCTCCCGGCATTCCTCTACGCGAGGCGTTGGTGCATTCTCGCCGGGACAACACGAATTGCGCTGTCTTGTACATGTACATTGCATGCCATGATGCCAACTGGTTTTCTACCCCCCTCCCGAACTTGTTTCAGAACAATTCTCGCAGTACTCCGTACAGCGCACATTGCCTCCTTCTCCTTACCACCATCAAGCCACCACCACGTCGTCTGCTAACCCGCCCGCATAGCTTTCTGTAGCCGCCGTGTGACAAGGTGCGCGAATAGAAGCACCCACTGCACGCCTTCACCTGGAATGAGCATGATGTGCATACGTGGCCTTCCTCCTCACCTCGCGCTCCGTCTCATCATTGGATGGATATTCAAGGGTAGCGAGGAATATGTACGGACCAAGGCTTTTATTGTAATTGGTTACTGTGCCGTACTCCGTACTTACTTAACGCTTCTAGTTCGAGGAGTACATTTCCGCGGACGGGGTGAACTATATTTTTTCCGATGGTTTTCCAGCGCCGGCTCCCTACTATCCCAGGAATAAGATACTTCTCGGGCGTGTCTCATTCACGCTAGGGTGCGTTCGATTCCGGGCGGGGTTTTTGACAACGCAGAGCGAACACCTTTTTTTCGTTCCAAGTACCCTGGTTGGTGCCAAGCTGAAGTCAACCTCTAGGCACGGAGTTAACGAGAATTAACAGGGCATGACAGTACTACAATTACACAGCAGCCAAGTTGCACTTGAAGTTCGAGATCTCAGTCTTCAGCTCATCCGGCACATTATACTCGCTCAGCGCAGCCGCCGCCACCAAGCTGTAATTACCAATCGCCGCCGTGGATTCCGTCGGGGCGCTGCTTGGTGACAACAGATTCTGGATGTACACGCTCCTTCCGGGGTTGACACAGTTCTCCCTGCAATCACGCCGCGCGTCAGCGAACTGTGCCAAAGGATCAAAGATGAATGCAATACGAACTCGTACAGAGTGCACTCAATGAGCGCCATGCCATACCCAGCTGCGACGCTTTGCACCTTGTCGTTGAACCCGGCCCCGACTTTCGTGCACTGGCCGGTAGCGAAGGTTACGTTGGCACACGGGGCCTGAAGATTAGCCTTCTGGCAGACCACGAGGGTCCCCGTCTGTACGCAAAAACAAGGGTCTGTTCAGCGAGGGATGTAAATGGAGCCGAAGAATAGTGCACAAATATTAGGGAAGATACGTACAGAGCTGAGTTGGACGGCAGAGCATGCGCGGGCTAGGAGAATGGCGGCGGTGATGGTGGAGACGAGCGAAGGCATTGTGGTCGATGTGAGTGTGGTTAAGGAATTGGGCAGCTGTGTAGTTTGCCTGAGGAGCTGGGTCGCAGGGCTGCGCTTTTATACCTGTCTCTCCAACGCAATTGGTACCGAGTGGCCGACCGAGTAGCTCGTAGGTAGGGCTTGGAAATCCCAATTGAATAAGGTCATCTGTAGATCGAGTCCAACGCTACTAAGTAGTGTTCACACTAAAGAAGGTTCAGCCGTTATCAACGGCTCGCACTACGCTTAGGGGGACACCCACCCGAAAGCTTCATGAGCAGCGGCGAGCGCACGAATCGGAGAGCGAGATAGTATAAAATGCGGGGCCCGCCCGAGTTTCGCATAAGTTTGAACTCAGCCTGAGAGATCAATCAAGATAATCTCATCTCATCTTACTCTTTATAAAGTCATGCATGTCCGTAATACCACGTTCGCATTTAAGTTTGCATGTCATAGACGGTCCTGAGGGGTCTCTCCACATAGGCGGCGCTCACGAAAACGACTGGGAACCGAATAGCGGGGATGAGCCTCAACGGGGCAAGATTTGGAGATCTACCACTTAGCTTTCTTGCCCATCGAGGAATTGAATCGCCGATTCAATTGAGAAGAACCTTCGGTGGGTTTCTGGAGTCGCTTCCTTTCAACATGTCGCAGTTTTCATGATTAGTTTCCTCGACCTAACTTGGCATGTCGTCTCTGGATGTCGGATTGGACCTATGTAGTCTCTTGTGAGCAGACGCTTCAACGAAAAAGCTCTACGTGTGCTTTAGGGCCAGCTAGTGGCAGTACGAGTCCGCCGTCCCTCCGGGGGCCGTCTTTGATGCTCCGTGCTGTTCCGTTTAAGAGAAAATGCGGCGACTGCTCGCGGCATTGACGCGCATTAATGCGGCGGAGCCGCGATGTGGTTCAACTTAGCTTTAACAGTCCTTTGATCTTCAGGAGGACAGGTTTGACGTTCGGAAGTGTCTGCCTTACGCTCTGGGGCCCGAACATGCACTTGATGCAACTTTTAGGGTGGAAGACTGACCAAACTTTGATTTAGGCGGTACTGGACTCGTTATTCTCAAAGCACACCAGGTATTGAAAGGGAGCCTCAAGAGGGTCGTTCATGTTAAAGCTAAGTATCAAGGTCATGAAGATCTGGAGGAAAACCAATTTTGGTGTGAACATGAATTGACCGGAAAGGAAAGACCACTTCATACGGTCTCGACTTCAATCGCCTTTCAAATACGAATGAAACACAATGGTTTCCTAGAACAAAAGTTGAACTAGATTATCTTGCTTCGCCAAGGCTATTTCATGGTGTCAATTTGCATTATTTTAACTACAATGTATTTGCCCACTAATACAAGTTGTTTTCACTAGTCTTTTGATCCAGCCTAAAAGAATTCTATCCTGGGTGTGTATATGGATATCCTGTAACCAGTGGAGCAGAGCCAAGACCTGGCAAGAGATCGGCTGCACGACTCAAGGAGTCAAGGTCTTAGATGTTCGGTAAAACAAAAAATCACTCCAATTATAAATCTAAGATTTCCTCATCGTCAACACTGAAGCCGAATACACGGAGGGATAACGGTGAGTTGATTACTACATGATTTTAGGAAGGAGTAGAACCTCTGTTATCCCAGTGCTCCTACACCACATCGTGTTGAGATTGCAATGCTGACTCCTGGGCGTATACATTCGCACTCCTAGGGCGCTGGTATCGTGCTAGACTCACTCTGCTGTCCGCCACCCCAGTTGTTTCCCTGGGATCTTTGTCGTCGTAGATACAATCCAGGTCGAGCACGCGCACTGACAAATTGTGCCCGTCCTTCGTCTTCGTACAGGTCGGTTCACTGCAGAATTCCGGGTCCAGATGTGTATGCTTCCTCTCTGATCACCTAAGTATTTTTCAGTCCATCGTCCGTCTCATTCTTCTCAAATCCGTTCACCGCTCTCCTCACACGCTTACATTTGCTAGCACTGCGTCTGTCGATTGGACTATGCATTCAATTTGTGCACATGTAGGATCCACCCACCGTTGGGTCACCCGAAACATAAGGCTTTTGCTTGCTTTCACGAAGTTTTGCCTCCTTGTCCCCGGGGGCCCTAAATCCCAGTTGTTGACCCATTCAGTTAGTTATCAAACTACACTTACACTTGCTCCTCAGCGGATTGATATCTATAACGAAATGCGTTGGACTTGGAATGTCACCAGCGATGCTTAAAGCCCGTGTATCGGTTGCGGGCTCGTTTGAGGCGTTAGAGTTGAACTGGTGCGCCTAGATTTGATCCCTATCCTCTCGGTCGATCAAGAGCTCGAAATTTTTGGGTGACCTACTTGACAGAAAGGCACGCCGGAAACGCAAGCAATTGCTCGGAAGGCAATCTTTCGATGTGGTTCTTATTTGTGTCGCCGTCCCGACGGTGTTTTCGTTGTCCCTGATGTGCTTTTTACGTTCCAACGCTTAGCGTGTGTGCTGAGATCTGCCGCGTGGATATCGGAAAGGATACGGTACGTGCGGGGTCGCCGGCGGTGTGCATTCAATATCGATTGACCTCTGAACACTAAAAATGGCACGCCGTCGAACTAAGATGTGGTGGAGCTTCCCAGGACCTCATCCCCCGAATCGAAGTTGAGTCTTACTAGCCTCCAGCTTAGCGCTTGCGGATCCAATGAAGAATGCTGCTGGCGTGAAGAATGATGAGTCTTGCTACCACCCTAACTAGTAGACGGCAAGCGTACCCTAGCTAGTAGACGACAGTTCTATCAGGCGCAGGGGGCAGTAGCTAAAGTAGGTGTCATCCTCAAGCTGCCGGGTCGAAGAATTCGTAGAGCTGGTAGAACTTTGCCAAGGCTGATCCCTCCAATAGCGTGTCACTGAGGTTTATCGATCATCAGCTTAGCTCTTGCCAGGGACAAATCCAACCGAGAATGGTGCGATCGAAACGGGGGTACGCGCGGGGGGGGGGGGGGGGGGGGGGGGGGGGGTGGAGTAACGCGAGCTTGAAAATTTGAACGAATAATCCTTCGGTTTTTTATCTCCGAGGATGAATCCAGGGCGGAGGGGTCTGCAATGACCTTACCTTCAGGGGCCGTAGCGTCTTTGCGCATTCCGCGTACATGAGGAGTTCGCGATTTCAGTGGGGTTCGCACTGGCGTTTGGGGTACCGCTGGGCTTAGTGGCAACTTGAACTGCCTCATTCGTCTCCGAGGATATGCCCGGGTTGAAGAGCCTCTGATTAGGCTACCTCAAGCAGCCACATCCCTCATTTAACTGATTGGACGGAGATGAAGGGTTCACGATTTGAGCGGTTGTCTTCGCTCGAATGCTGACAGTAAATACTGATGCTAGCCAACGCCCAAATCGGGTATCCCATATTTTCCCTGGACGAATAAAAGGTTGAACACAGGACCCACGTATCTGCACTTCAGAGCCTCTACCAGCGACTCTCTTACCAGCTCAACCCAGACCCCAGGAGTGAGTTTGCATCGATGGTTTTCTTCAAGTTTTTTCCTATCCTCTATCATTTTTGATTGAAAAGTCCGACTATCTCCCCAACGACTTCCAATGGAACCTCGCTCTGAGACAAACGCCGTCAGTGACACGAACGATATAGACATGAGCGATGCCTGAGGCTAAGGCTCCAACCATTTGATTTTAGTTTGACGGCCCAAGCAAACTAAAACAGAAACGGTTTTGATACCGTTTGAAACTGTTCTAAAACAGTTTTTCTCTGGGAATAGGTTTCATTTCTGTCAACTGTGTTCAATCTCGCACTTTTCGGCCCGGGTGGGATACCAACTGAGCTTCTTGTTTTTCAAAATTCTTCCTCAAATGCTGCACCTTTCTCTCGGCCCTCAGTCCGACTTCACCCATGAGCTTGGGAATTTCCGAGCCCCGAAGCGAATATTCCCACGGTTGTTGATTCTTCCAACCCGAGGTCTGTTCACGCATCAGCAAAAACACACATAGTTTAGATCTGAAATGAGTGGTTCCATGCCTGCTGATGACCATAGGAGGTATAGACATTGGTAAAGGGTAAAAAACACCGGAGACGCCAGGGGAATCAATGGTTTGAAAACTGTTTAAGAACTGTTTGCTTGGTCCATCAAACAAAACGGAAATAAAAACGGTTATAACCGTTTGAAACCGTTGTCAGGCGGAAACGGTTGGAGCCTTGGATGCCTCAAAGGGTGTGCATCCTGAAATGTACTATGCGTTCGACGGCGAAGGAAATGCGCACCCAGCCACGCCACCACCGGGAGGTGTCATCCCTGAAGATACAGGCGATGAAGATGATGATGATGAATTCAAATTTCTAGCTGCATACAGGCCAAGGTACGGCTATAGTAGCTTTTTCGAGGTACGCGGTGGGGATGGGGGAGTCTAGGAGATATAAGAGTTGTCCGTTAAAGTACGAGAATAAATATGCGAGGCGGAGCGTATCGTTTGTATCTATGGGTATCGTAATGCAGGTATCTCAGTCAGAGTCCGTTAAAGGTGCTCGAGTTGTGTGTTGCGAAGTGGGTGGATGGAGAGAGAGAGATGAGATATAAAGTAAAGTAAAAGTCGTTGAATGTGGCATGCCTGGTTCGAAGAAGGGAGGAAGTGGTGGCAGAGGAGGGGGAGGAGGAGAATTAAGCTCCTCCACCGGCTTGTTCGCACTTGCCATGAGAAGTGTTGTAATCGTATCGTGGATCTGTCTCGCAGTGGGATCAGATGCTACAACGATTTGCTTGTACCTCGCAAGTTGTGGAACATTCGAGTTGCGCTAGAAGAACGAACGGAAAACCCCAGGGAAGCCACTTCAAGACACCATCCTTCTCCATCTGTCTCACCTGGCAGTCAAATGGTTTACAGGATTTCCAACAAGTGCTGCAATAGGTGAAGTACGAGTAAATTCAATTACGGGCCACGACCCGCCAGAAATTCTTTCAAATGGCGCCAGACATCGCACCTTCCTCCAACTCCCTCACCTGGCGGTTGAATGTGTCTTTTAACGTCTCTAGAAGATTTCCACCAAGGTTCTCGTGGGCCCACACAGCGCGGAATACCGCCAAGGTCCTCATTGCCATCACAGTATCCCGATGCTTTATTCCCAGAATTTTGTGTCGTCCCGTGAAGACTTGGAGCTGACGTGCCATGGCTTGCCGATTGTTGTTCATGTAATGGTGTGTGAGGGCGACACCCTGAACGGCGGTATACATCTGGAGGTCATGAGAACCATGCAGGGTGGTCCTTTGCTCAACAACCTCCAGCCCTATGTTTAGTGCCTGATCGAGGCGTCCGAGGGCGCGGTAGGCAGCCGCAAACAAGAACATGGTGTTCAGCGTCTCAGGGGCGTCAATGCCGAAGACCTTCTTCCTTATATCCATCTGGTGATTGAAGCCGTTGTCGATATTGATACCAGGTTGTGTAAAAAACTCGCCGCATCGGAATTCCGTCACCAACAAGTTGAAATTAGCGCGGAGATTGTCAGGGTAGTACCACATGCCCTCAGAGGAGCAAAGATGGGCCTGTTGGTTTCTTAAAGCCGCAACACCACTGGGATCAAAATTCAGGTCCTTCCACGCTATCAGGCCGTCGAGGGCGGCAATTTGGAGCTGTTCAGCCATTTGCAACACCTCCGACACCCGGGGGAATGGAGACCTGTGTTGCCAAGCGAATGCTGGACATGGCCTTTCAATGGATAAGGGCCGGCTGACATCCATTGGGTCATCAAGCTGAACCATAACACCGTGTTTTGGTTTCATAGTCAAAGATGTGCGTTGCGAGCTGGATGCTCGAGGCGATGATAATTCGCCCGGTCCCACTGAAGGCCCTCCGACAGCGGCCGAAGGTGCGGGCATGTCGTCCGTGCCATTGTCATCTGGGCGATTGAAGAGCCATTCGACGGTGTGCACAGTGTTGCCAAACTGGCGCGAGGGTACGTGAGTGGAGGTAGGGACATTGCGCGAAATGGTCATACCGTCTCCCGGAGCGCCTTCCTCGCCTGTGGGGGCGTGAACCCCATATCGGAAAGCATGGTGGTCTGAGCACCATCACCACCTGACGCGCCGGCCTGAGGTACGATGGGATCATCGATGTCTAAAGGGGTGTGTTAGTGGATCATCAGCACATAACGAGGAGTGGCAACAAACCCGTGTCGTCCATGTGTGCAAGCAGCCACTCCATTGCAGCGTGTGCGGTGGAGTTCCCTGTGGCCAAGAGTGCCTTCTGACACTGAATTGCAGGGAATCCCATACCCAGAAGCTCGCTCATGGTGACTGCGTCGAATTGAGGGGCAGAGGCTGCTGTCTCCCGGAGCACCTTCCTCGCCTGCGGGGGCGTGAACCCCATATCAGAAAGCATGGTGGTCTGAGCACCATCACCACCTGATGCGTCAGCTTGAGGTACAATGGGATCGTTTATGTCTAACGGGGTGTGTTAGTGGATCATCAGCACATAACGAGGAGTGGTAACAAACCCGCGTTGTCCATGTGCGCAAACAGCCAATCCAGTGCGTCGTGGACGGTGGAGTTCCCTGTGGCCAAGAGTGCCTTCTGGCAATGAATCACAGGGAATCCCATACCCAGAAGCTCGCTCATGCAGTCTGCGTCAAATTGAGGCCCAGAGGCTGCCGCTGCTGAGGGGATTGGGCCATCGAGGTGAACACCTTTCAAGGACTCACCGATTCCTACCATCGGTCCTGGCGACGATCTCACGGCATTTGTTGGTGGGTTGAAGTTGTGGGTTGACTGATTGATTGCCTGCGGATCGATGACACCTGAGTCCGATCTATTCTTCATGGGATTGAGTACCCCTAGATGGGCACCGGGCACGTCAGGCGGGGCAATGTGGGGTTTGGAGATCATGCTCGCAAGCTCGTCGTGAACTTGGGTTGCAGTCGGCCGGTCACTTGTGTTGGAGGCCCAGCAGCGTGTAGCAACTTCCCACAGCTCATCACTCATTTCCCGACCTTCATCAGCTTCCGGGCGTTCTGGCCGCACCCCACGATGGACAACGAGATCAATAAATTCCCCGTACGGTATGGAGAGCAGGGGGTTTTCGTCCGTGTATAACTGATGAGCCAGCTGGATGAGCATCCCGGCAGGTCCTGATGGTAGTAGTAACTTCACCTCATAGACAGTCATACCAAACGCATAAATATCCGCCGGCATCCTATATCGCCCGCCGGTTAACAATTCTGGAGCCATCCAGTTGCGGCTGCCAAGGACTGGGGTGACATCCATGGTAGTGAGAGTCCGTGAGTCGGCATCCGCCTTGAGGCGAGCAAGCCCAAAGTCACATAGCAGTGCTCGCCCGGTGGACTCCACCAGGACGTTGATCTATAGGCGACTTCAGTGGTGTATTCGTGGAACGTGGAAGTTTGTTACACACAGCCTTGAGATCCCCGTGGCAGATTTTCCGTGAATGAAGGTATTCCAATCCTAGAGAGATGTCGCGCAACTATTGGATTGTTGTTGTCGGGGGGCATGACAGAGTGAAAAGACACACGATGGGCACCGGATCGAGGGTGGGTCGCTCTCGCAGGAACTCCCGTGCGTTGTGGGGAACATATGGCATCACGATAAAGGGTTTATCATCCAAAGTATTGGCACCAAGGAACTGCAAGATGTTTGGATGCCGGAGTGTCGACCAGATCTAAAGAACACTGAGATAAAGCAGAGAGAGACCCAGTCTGCGTACCTTTATCTCATTCCGCAGGGACTGGTGTGCATTCATCAGGTGGGATCTATGTCGTGCATGGAAGAAACCTACAGCAGCACTTGGTTTTGCACCAGCAGCATTTTGCAAATTCTTGATCGCGACTTCGGTTCGATTCCACGTTCCGTGGTAGACGGTCCCACTATCATGGTCAGGCTGGGCAGCACGCAATTGTGCAACTCACAATCCGCCGGCACCGATTTCAGGACCGTACTCGATTTCGAACGAGGAGATCATCCACTCTTCGACCATCACATTCTGGCCGCTCCTCGACGTCAAATATTGCAAGGTGTGACTGTAGAATTTCTGCTCTGCTTGGTCGACACTGTGAGTGTTCAGTTGCTTCTGAATGGACACCATCATTGCTATGGTATTGTTCTGGTTGATTTCTGACATTTGTAAGGCAGTCTGTCGAGCGCATCAAAAGTATCGAGATATTCTCACCGAGCGTCTGCAGTAGGCGCGCATTGTCTTTCTCGAGGCTAATTAGATGAGCATGCAAGGCTTCCGTGTCTCGAGCCTGCGCCCTCTTGCTGTCGGCCTGCATCGTTCGAATATTAATGAGGGAGGATATCTGTGAATATTCAAAATCGACGGCGCCGACTGATACGGGGAATAAATAAATACCTGAAAGGCATTGACACACATTCCAAGGCGCCTGTGGAATAACTCGATCTTGGCAATACGGGAGTCCTTTTGAAGAAGGAGCCTCAGGAATGCACGCTCCTTCTCCTCCTCCACAAAGCGATGAACCTGCCGCAGTAGCCTAGTCCGATGGGTTGAACAAGAGAGCAGGGTAATCAGACAGCCACGTACGTTTCCAAGTCCACCAGAGGCCTAGCACATCTCGTCGCAACCAGGCGCGATTCAGTGAACTCGGTGTTTAGCGTGCTCAAGAGCTGCTTGGTGGCCGTGGCCAAAACTTGGAGCTGGTTTTTGCTGGATTGCACCTGTTGTATAGTCGCGACAATGAAGCTATAAACACTGTAGGAGGTGCGGAGGGCAGCAACAATCTCCATTTCACCGAGCGGCGAGGTGGACGGAGAAGGGGTAAGTATGGCATTCTTCTAGACGCTGTTATTTATCTGACCAGCTGAGGCTGCGTATGGCTTTGATCTGTTCCCGTCGCTGACCGTGACGACGGGACGGATGCAATTTTCGGTTGAAGGGTTGCGATCGGTGGCCGCTGTACGCTTCCCATCAACATTTTTGCCTACTGAGCTGAAAACGAAAATCAAGCCCACAACCTCCTCCTAGTCCCCACCAGATCCAGGAAAAAGTACCCGTCGAGAACGGGTGATTGTTGGGAATGGGTCAAACAACCGCCGGAAACAAGCGCCGCTTTTGCACCCGCCGTAGACAAACATCATTAGCATCTTCCGGCGCTGATCTTCCGGTGTTTCGAATTCAGAGGAAAGAAAAGGTGCAAAGTTTGCGCAGGCGGGCACCTTGTGCCACGGGCGTTTGTTTTCTCTAGGAGCACCACAGTCTGGGAGTATGATACATCACCAATCGTCAAACAACGACGAGTCGTGATGTATCAGGATTGTCAATTGACGATCCATTCTAATGTATCATTTTACCTGCCTCGGCCTGCCCCATCCCAATCCAGCAAAGCAACGGCAGCACGATGATCAAATAATGTTCGTCGTCGTGATCAACGTTGAGCTCGCGTGTCCGCATTTGGAACGCAACGATCAGAAGCTCTGATCGTCGCTGGCGACGATGAGCACGGAAACCTCACCAAAAAATCTGAAATATATATATAGATAGTGGGGGCAGTATGTACCCGGTAAGCATTTTCAGCACCCCCGCGCGCATTTCACGCAAAACCTAGGTATACGGCTAACGCAAGACATGACGAGGCGAAGAGAGAGGTTAGTGCAAAGGCGGCCGCGGCACGTGCGGCGGAAACACATGCTGGTGCCACTGTTGCGTACACCCCGCCTCGCAGGAACAGGTGGCACCTCTGCCGGCCCGCGCCCCCGCACCGACGCGCTGCCCCCGCGCCGACGCGCTGCCCCCGTGCCCCGCGCAGCAGATACCCTACCGCGGCGCAGCGGGCGGCTACCCAGCGCGGTACGCAGGCGTCCAAGCGTCCGTGCCTGCCAGCGCACCGGTGCGCACACGGCACCAGGGGACCTCGCACCCGGTTATATTACAGTCCCTGTGCCCCCCCTGCCTGCGAGCAACCTGCCACTTGCTGCGCCGGATACCACCGCACCGCAGCGGATATCCAGCGGGCGGATATCCAGCGTGGTGCACCAGCGTCCGCACTAGCGCCATGGCGCACACGGCACTGAGGGACCTCGCACCCCCGGTACAGTTCCAAGATCCGCGTTGCCCCCGACGTGCGCTAGCCAGCGCACTGGCGCGGGACACATCGCTCCACAGCACCTGCGCGCTCCCCCCTGCTACGGTGAACGCTTCAACCACTGGCCGTACCAGATACACAGCGCAGCTCTAGGCTGCGTGGATAGGGTGGGGACGCGGCAGCCAGACAGAGGGGGGGGGAGCGGGAGAGAAGAAAAGAAGAAAGGAAAAAAAAAGGGGGGAGGGATAGTTATTGAGAAAACAAAAGGCGCACCCCACATCGAACAGACCCAATTCCTTCATCCTGTCATCCCACAGCATTTCACGCCATCCGACGCCCTGCTCCCTTCGACTCCAGGGACAAAGACTTCCTTCGAGGTCGGTAGCTTGCTGCTGTCGAAGAGAGCGTCGGAGTACGATACCGCGGGAGGTTAGCCATGACTTGGCGGGCTGGGAATTGTGCATTCGACGAGTTTCAAAGGACGGTGGAGCGAGAATATGCCGTTGAGACAAAATCGGACCGTTGTAATCGAGTAAAACGCGGGGAGCCGTCGAAGAGAACATTTCACAGTTTTGACGGTCGAAGGAGCCAAGGAGGCACGGCGAGAGAGGGGCTGCTTGGGCCGGCGACGTGGTAGGAAGAGAGCGTGTCACCCGTGACGAAGTCACGAATTGCCTCTTTGAGAATACCCCTGAGGAAACTTTCGTGTTCGTTTAACTCCCTCAAGGACATTTGCCACATTCTACGTGAACGAAGGGTCTTATTTTTGCACTCTCAATCATTTACATGCCACGAATGTACAAAATGAGGGGAGTCAAAAATCACGGACGCCCGAAAACGGCGTCTAATATGAAGACAAAGAGTCACTCATTTAGAACGAGGAATAGGTAAGGCCACCTCCGGGAGTATGTCCGCACCTTAAGTGATCGCGCTTTCTGAACTAGGCCGCAACTCAGCACAAAACATCTCTACCCGATAAAGTTTTGTCTTCGTTCTGCGTCCTCAGGACCATTTAAGGCATTCTACCTTGACAGAAACTCTTTTATTCATATCCCAAATCGTTTGGCATCCAAGAATTTCAAAAACCAAGGGGTAAAAAATCACGGTCTCAGGAAACGGCGTCGACGAACACCAGGAAAAGGACATTCTGGTGAAAGACAGTTCTACACGGCTCAGAAAAGCTGTCCGTATCTGAGACTATGAGATGCGAGGTCGTAAGTGAAAAGTTCGAACATGAAAATATCTGTTTGAAGCTCAGGGCCAGTACCGCTCTATGCGCAGTGTTCAACTCAACTCACGTCTGGACATCAAATTTCCAATATCTCTGGAAAATTACAGTAATGCTGTTCGAAAAGCATAAAGCCTCTACCTGCCGCACCATACACACCCATCGCATGAGACTCGTCGACCATGAGATGAGCTGACTGGCTCGGCACGAGCTCATTGATGATAGAAACGATTTCCTCCAGTGGCGTAACGTCCCCATCCATGCTATACACATTTTCAACCACCACAAAGATAGTCGATGCACCGGGTCAAAACTGCGGGCAGCTGGCGAGTACCGAAACCAAACATTTCCGCAGGGAATAGATGGAGTTGTGTGCAAATTGAATGCAGGCCGCAGGTAAGGTGCGCGATAGTGCCATGCCAGCGTGGCAGGAAGTGTGGATACGCTGGTCAAAAATTATAGTGTCGCTGGCTTGCGGGGGAGTTGCCAGAACGCCGAGGTTCTCTGTGAAGCCAGAGGAGTAGAGCAAGGCGGCAGGCGCCGAGAAGAGCCGCATCATCCGCTGTTCAAGCGCCACATGCCACTCCGAGTTTCCCGCTATCCAGCGAGATCCGGTGGAGCCCAGAACGTTCGTCTGCTTGGAAAGTGTTTCCAGGAGATGTGATTTCAGCTCGGGGTTTGAGGTGAGGGAGAGATAGTCATCGGAAAAGAGATCGCCAGAATATGGAGCATGTGGCTTGTCCAGGTCGATTATTCATCATTATTGGTGTCGCCTTGCTGGCCCGAGTGGATAGAGCACGAGAGAGTGCACGACCGAGACCGGTATCCATGGGGTGCGAGGGTTTGCGTCGAGGTAAAATAAGGCAGGAAGCATCGGCCGCGGATAAGGGAAGGCCCAGCGTGGTGCTTTCCGGTCCAACTTCATAGTAGCAGGAGCATGGGCCGATGCGAGTCCACACTAGGGGCCGATGCAGAAGTACACGTACTTGCCGCGCACCAGAGGCTAGTCTTCTCGCATCAGCAAAATGTTTTGTGTCTGGGAGGCGTCTGGGTGGTGTGGAGCCAAGCTACCCAGCACGCCACACCACCACAATCTGGTATGGACCCAGAATGACCTGCAAAGCCAATTCTGGCTGCGGTAACTGGAATATCGTTTCGAAGACGGGAAAACCAATGAGAGAATCGCACGGTGAACGTAAAATTCTGCACCATCAGAGGATCGAAGGATTGTCTCGGCTGATGCGTCGCCGAACGGATATGTCGGGGAGAACGACACGCGAGGGGTGCCTAGGGCGGGGTCCGACATGGTGGTGGTGCGTGGAGGGCACACACCTTACGTATTTGGGTCAGCTGCGCGTACAGGAACCATGAGTTATAACTAGAACGAAGGTTTTAAAGACGTATCTTTTGAATTCAAGTTTCGGCGTTTCGCAGGTTTAACTTTTCCCTCTTTTTAACCCTTTGTTCCTGCGGTCCGCAGCAAATATATGCGTAATAGACCGAGCCAATGAGAGGACTGCTGTTCGCTGGCTCGGAATAGACCGGGACTACGATGAGCGACGAGTACATGGTCAAGAGCAACCGGCCGGCGGCCCGTGCGTGATTGATTGATCGAGACGGCACGCTCGGCAGCACAACTCTCTCAGCTCCTAACCACCACCTTCAAACGACCCTTCACCGCGAGAGGCTCCATCGAAATTGCTGCTTTTCCGTAAAGTTCAACACTTACACTCGTAATCTGGCGCATGAACGCTTGCCGCTTGAGCCCCCATCCCCCGGCGGGCAACCCTTCAATCATTCTCTTCTCTTCTCATCCTCGCCACAAGATGCTCCACACTCCTCTTGTCAACATTGGAATCAGGAATAGTCTGCTGGCAGGCCGTAAATGTAATTTGTACTTGATTCATTATGCTTAGCTGGTTATTCATTGAATCCCTCGCTGGGTCTCAGCCTGATTTCTCATCTCCGCACATCTTCCCAGTGCCCCGCTCCCCTCTCATTCCCTATTTCCCCCTCGCATAACCGATGCACTGCGCGAAATTTTGGTCACGTCACCACCTATCCCCAACGTCTTGGCTGTCCCCCGATCTTTTGGCCGAATATTCGACCAAGCTACAGGCGAATACCAATCACTATTCGGTTGGGAATTGGTTTAAGAGAACTCCTGCGATGCGGCGAGATCAAAGACGCATGCAAACAGCGAGGACTTGCCGGGCGCACCCTGCACTGCAATTCGAAGCGTGATTGTGGCTCGACAGATTTTAGATTCAGTCCAGTCCAGTTCTATTCCCATTGCACTGGTCTCACTCAATATTGACCACACGCCATCCCACGCGAATGATTCTGTCTTACTTTGACGCTCGGATCTTGGGAACTAATCCGAGACGGTCGGATGGTGTATTGGCCGCTCGCAAGACAACCAACCAAGAGTCTGGGACAAGTCGGCACCTCTGAACGGGGTGGAACTGCATCGTTCGATAGCCCTGAGAATTCGCAAACTTATGGCTTCGTAACTCTCGTTAGCTGCGCTGGTAATCATCAGTTTGGTATCGGATTCACTCCGTGCATTGTATCCGGTGCACTGCCCAACACACGGCAAAGTTCTCGGCATCCTTCGGCGACTCAGCTTGCACCTAGTTACAAAATAACCCTTTGTTGCTGGCGCCCTCCAACTGCGGGATCTGACGGTGTTGCAAGTCTACCGGTACTTCGCTGTCACGGTCTCGATTACCTCTTCTTGATGTCCCGCCTTCGATACGACCAGACTGTCAATGTCACCCCGAAATTCTGGCAGATCTTCCAGCTGCCGTGATCTTCCATCGCCGGTAAAGCCTGATATAAGCCGAGGCTATCCTGCAGTGCACTCACAATTCCACCCAACGATGAGGCACCTTACGGCGAATATGGCTGGCATGGTGGTGGCCAACCTCTTCTACGGCATCTACTTCAATTTGTACTTGACCTCTACGCACCTCATTTGCCGGCGTGCCACCGCGAACAAGAGCGCGTCAGTCTTTCGGTCGGCAGCATTTGTTTCCAGCCTAATCCTTTTCGTGTTCGTGACTATCGTAAGGCAGTTAATCCACGGCAAATCCCCGGCTAACTCGAGGCCCAACAGACTTGCATCTTGCTCACTGTTCGGGGCTTTCAGGGATTCGTTTTCTTTGACGCTGGACCGGAGGCGTTCTTCGCAGAAGACAGGCATCACATATCGGCGGTTGTTGATATCTTCACGCTGGGCTGCGTATTCCTCAACGACTGGATAATGGTAAGTATGATTTATCTCTCTATTAATGTGTCCTTAACCATGAGACAAGATATATCGCCTTTATATCGTATGGAACCACTCAAGGCCAATCATTATCTTGCCGGTGCTCGCCGGGATAGGGTACACAGGTACAGAGCATCGTTTCCTGACAAAAAGAAGGTTGAAAAAGTGGATCTCAGGTTGTGGGGTCGCCCTTATATTCGACATCAAGAAGCTGGGAAGCACCGGGACAATTATGAGTCTGACGGGTTTCATTTTCACGCTCGCGTACGCTGCACTGCCTCCCGTCCGCAAAATGACCGACACGCTAACAAATGTGAACCATAGAATGAATATTTATTGCACGCGTACGTCGCTGTTTATACTCATGCTCAGTTTTACTCATTCAACCACAGTCGGCGTCTGCTGGAAAATACATACTATCACCAGGGCATGTCTGCCCGAGGGCGGAACCAATCTCAGGGTGCGTCAGACACGAACCCCAGTCAGACGACTTATGAAGTACATCTACGTGAATAAGGACCTACTAGCGATGCTCGTCGAGAGTTCTGCATTATACACGTCCGGCATTCACATCCTATATCTCGTCGCACAGACTGATGCGGTATCTGCAGCTCGTGGGGCCTGTTCTACGCCATAACCCATCAAATAAATGACAACTCACAAATCTTTGCCATCGCGACTCTGCCGCCAGTAGTGCGTAACATGGTGCATTACCGTTGGCCGATGCGAGGCGATTGACAGACTAGCAGGCAGGGATCGCAAACGCTCTATTATATACCCGGGTTGGTATGGCGACGTCCAGCGAGCGGGATACAATCCAAACATCACAAGCACTTCGATTCCGCACAAGGACCGGCCAGGCTGACCTTGATGTTTTGGATTCTGAAGCCTCTGTGGTGTAGGCCACAATTCGGCGGCCTTGCGCATGCATTACACGTTCACGATCCTCCTCCAATTAACCTGGGTTTGTGACACCGGGGGCAAAGACCCAGGCACATGGTTTTCATGTGCCTTAAATGCACATTCAACGCACATGCTCCGCACATGGATGTGACATGGCTCAAAGGTCAACAATCATCCTTGACCAGACAAAGAATACACAAAGAATACACAAAGGAGGGACAAAGCACAGGGCCGGGGCACAGCCCGGTGCGGGAATCCTGGCCTGTGTTGGCCCTGCTCTTTGTCTCTCCTTTATCTGTTCTTTATCAATCCTTTGTTCAGTAAAGAACCATTCTTGAACCGTGATAAATGTCACACTCATCTGCGGTGAATGTGCGAAGGATGTGCCTTTAAGGCACATGACAACCATCTGCCTCGGTCTTTGCCCCCGGTGTGACGAGCGGGAGCCAACTTCCATTACTCCGAGATCTCAGATCCGCTCCTCAGGCAGCTCGACCAATGGAGAGTCAGATCGGGAAGTACGGTTTGGTCCGGAGAAGGTGACACGGGGAAAAAGGGCAATGAATAAAACGTTGAATAATTTGGAGTACCATGACCCGGACTTGAATTGAAGCCTCGATAGATCGATTCATTGTTGCCTACCGTTTCTTGAGCGCCGCGCGGACCACCGTTGTGCCTTCTGGTGCGGGCGACGATGTTACGCGAGCTACGGTTACCTTCTCGTCGGTCACTCTTGCACCGCTAAGCTAAGTATGCATGGTGCCGCGATTCTACCACCACGGCAGAAGCGAAGCCGCGCTACTGCAGTATGCCGTAAATGTCCGGGATAGCTCCGCCGCTTCTGATCCAATGTGCCGCGCAGTCGGCAGAAGGTCCCAGGGCAAAAATAAAAATAAAAAGGCGTGTCGGCTTTCGTTTAATCGGCATTCTTCTGCCTATGAATATGAGGCGACTGATTTCCAGCGGCTCACACAGGCTGTTTGCGTGCCCCCGTAAGTATACCGAGCGATGACCCAGTGCATCATAGTCCTGATAGAGCAACCCCTACAAAGCCTACGGCCGGCGAGTTGATGGGCAAGCTGTACGGCTTGGATTTCGAAGGAGGAAAGCAGGGCAGACACAGGGTATGTCGGAAAAATTCCAAATAGCTTGCAATGGCTTTGGAGTGCTTGCAACATTCTGAACTATGTGTTGCAACCCAGCTTACGGCATTTGACCATGAAATGGCTTGGAACCAGTTCCAAGCCATGTGAGGTAAGGCGCGGGAGTGTGGTAGTGCGCGGGTAGAGAGGTGGAGAAGGGAGATATTCCGCCGACGGAGGTAGTGCGGGTCGAGGCGGAGGAGTCAGACGGACGTACCTAAAAGGACACGCGCGGCTTGCGCGCGGCCTGGATCGGCATCGCGGCTCCGGAGACTCCCAGCCCGCGATCACTGCGGCTTCGCAGCGATCACCCCGGATCGCAGCGACTTCACAGCGGCGACGGCGGCCGTTGTTCAGTTTCCGTTTGTACAGTCTAGGTACAGTAGTCAGATGTAGAATAGTATTTAAGTAGACAGCGGTAGGTAGTTTATTTATTTTTCCGCAATCCAACACACTCAGCTTTTGCGTGAACTACTTACTTTGTTTTTGGACAAGATACGCAGAGCCCATCCTTTACAATTATTGGGACCTCACAATATAGCTGACAGACCTCATTGCCTGTCTGCAAGTCCTCAAAGTTTTCCTTTCATCCAACCTGTCCGTGCGGAATTCTCTGTGAAGTCTGGACGGTCAGCCAACTTCTGGAACCTTGCACGATTGTATCCGACCGCTAGCACAGCAAAAAATCCCGTGCTAAAAGAAAGTTTGAGAAATCCATCAATCGTGGCATTATCGATCCCGATCTCATCTCCGTAGTTGAGCGTCCCGCAACCGCCATGGCATGTATCTAGACATATACCAGCGGGTGGCTCGTGTTCTCAATGGCGAGGCAATAAATTTAGAAACGTGGGTTCGAGCGAGCGGTTTTCAGTCCGGCAAACCCGCAGTGGTTGCAACGTCAGCTTGCAAGTCGGCTATTCCAAGGCTGCAGACCGGTCTGCGTATTACCCACCGCGGCGTCTATCCCATCCATCAGTCATGTTGATTTTGGCGACAGGCGGAAAACGTACATCCAAATCCCAAGAAGCGATCGGATTGGAAGATGACGAATTTGCCGCCCCCGTGGGAGTTTGCTATTCAACGCACCCTTGAGCGCAGAAACAAAAGGCGCTCTGAAGGCAAGTGCAGGACACGTGTGTTTTCTAGGTTGGCTACTCTTACAGGGGTCTTAAGGAGGCTGCTAGCAGTACTTATACGCCTTCCCATACGCCTTACGGCTCATTTACTCGGTGATAGCTATTCCGAGATATCCGCACCCACGTTGCTCACACAGCGTTTCAGCGCCGCGATCATGATGTACCCGTGTACGACACGCGGACACCGAATACCAGGACCGGCACTCCTGCAAACGGAGGAAATTGGAATGACCATTTCAGTGGGAGCGGTAGGGACATTTTTTACCGGCGGGGCGAAGGGCGGAGTAAAGACTTTGCTGTTATAACTGCTGGTGTAAAACAGTTACCAAATATTTTCCTAGAAAACACGCACCACCGCAGAGCGGCAAAAAAATTCTACTCAATGAATTGCCTATACTTAATGTACACCCGGCTCGCGTCAGCAGTTCCTTGCCGAAAATGATGCACTGTCCCGAGCCTCACCTAACAGATAGTACAAGATGCGCCTTCGCTTCGCTCCAGGGATGCACTGAAGGCCCAAAGAAGGAAAGCAGTATCTGCCTGATTGGGAGTCGGCCCCCCAACGAGAAAAATATATGGGCCGAGAAATACCAATGCCCGTGTATCCAGGAAGGGGTGCCCAATTTGGCAAAGAGCAAAACATCGCGGTAGAAATTTGTATTGCACGGATAATAAAAATGTCTGTCCGCTTTAATGGACGTGCAACAATTGCCCTCTTATATGGAACGCGAGACAACCTTCGGCGGCAGCACGAGTAGCACCAGACATGAGGAGCCACCAAGTAGGTATCCGTACGGGTCCAATGGGAATATCGGTCCGACTGCAGCTTTCCGATGATCGTCCACGATTCCGAATCTTATCTGCCCCGATTCAAGGGTGGTCTTTTGATGCCGACACTTTGCCGCTGTCGTGCCGAAGGCACCCGTTAAAGCAAGCCAAAATCTCTGACTCAGCGACAATATATCGGGTTACAACACACACTACCACACAGTTGCCTCTGTATTAACCTATACCCCTCGGCTTGCCCAGAAAGCATTACAGAGTATGGGTTTCCACAACCGTGGGGAGGTTTTCGGCAAAGGCCGGCACAGGGGAAGTAGGTTGTCCGACCATAGTAGTGCGGTATTTGAGGAGGTAGTGAAGGTCAAGTAGGTTGAGGACTGAGTTGGGTCTTCCCTTATAGATGCATCGATTTATTAGAAGATATATAGACCTGTCCACTTTTGGAACTTCACCTTGATGAGCTGATCTGAGTCGAATGTGGCCAGAATATTTAGTTGGGGTCCACATGAAGCAAGAATGCCTCAAAAATATGGGTTTTTGTTTCGGAAATGTCTGAGATATTGAGTATCACAGAGTTATGGGTTCTTGGGCGGAGACCACCCTGGTTCGAGCGAAAATGTACGGGTTACAGGCGAGTATGAGCTATGAGTCTATGACAATGAAGGTTTAGGGCAGAGGTGACTGTATGTATGCCTACTTGATTAGGTATTCATGTACTTGATTTGATTATTTTGACTTCCATCCTCCGCAGCCAAATTTCTCGACGAAGCTGATGGGATGCCTAAATAAATGAAAAAAAAAATTTGTTCGAGTACATCCGACGATGGACTTTACCGCTTGATTGGTGTAATTGGATTTTGGGCATGGTGAGAAAATCAGTGTGAAAAGAGCGAGATCAAGATTTTGGACTGCTGTGAGCATTGCGGCGGAGCCTTTCGCGGGTTTTTTGAGTGTTGGAATATGGCTGAAGAACAGAGGAACACAGGAGGGGTTAGCGTGTATGAGGATGACATTGGGGACCAAGACCAGTGCATGTTGCTGTGTGCGTTGGATACCTTTCATGCAGTACTGGCTGACAGCAGCATCTGCCGCGCCGAGATCAAAGCCTCCGTTATGGAGGTGCGAAAGAACTGCAAAAGAAGTGCATCCAAGACACGTGCGTTGGTCTTTGCATGCCATTGATCCATTTTTGGCCCTGAAACGTGGGCTCCAAACATGTCTTCTTTTTGGATTGATTTTTGTCTCCAACCCAAGTTCGCAAAGAAAATAAATGCGGTTTGGACCAATTTCTACGCGTAAACCGCGAGATAAACCTACCTTATTTTCGTGAGATAAACATGCACCTCAAAATCCTCTGTGTTTGCCATTTCTTTTGCCTAGAAAAATTGTTCCCTTTGACGCCCAAACAGCAAGAAATAATAGGAACTTGCTGTTTGGAAGCCAAAGGGCATTTTTTTCCCGCACCAAACGGAAAGCAAACATACGCCATTTCTCACGGCATTCCAAGGTTTGAACGGTTTTGGCAGTCAAAAGGAATGCAATTTTGTGTGGGTTGGTAAAATCGAAGAACCACAAAGAAGTGGGAAGGTAATGGTTCGACGTTAAAGAACGGTTGCTGACTGCATAACATGGGACTCGCTCAACGAGCGCGAATCCGACGAATAATCCTGTCTCGATCCCCCCTTAAGAATACATGTTTTTGGCAGTGTTGGTTGGTGAACTTGGCCGTACTGACGTATCAAAGGGATCCACGCGTTTTAGTGCAAATTCAGTGCGCCTTCAGTTCGGCGATCTCCAACTTGAGCGTCAATCTCTGCCCACAATTGGCGCATCTATTTCTGTGTAAAGTACTCACAAGGTGTCTAGCGCTCATATCCGAACGTTCAAGTTCTCCCTGAGTCTTTGAGAAAACATTCCACGCCACCGACCTTGCAGTCACCTCACGGTGTGTTTAATTTGGACTCGGGCGTCTATTTGGACTGAATAGAGTCGCGCTCGCCAGCGCAACAGCCTATTTTCTCTGCACTGACTCCTCCTTTGATCCTTCTCCCCGCACACAAACCACTCTACCGCGTCATGTCTGATACCTCCACTGGCACTACTGACTTTGGCTCTAAGTGAGCAATTTTCTTCATTGTTCGCGCATTCGTCTTGCTGAGATTGCACGGCCAGGAAGAAGCCGACCTTACCCAAGAAGGGGACATCTGGGACGTCTACACGCGAGTCCTCATCGAAGGAATCGACGACAAAGACCTCCAACTCGTCTGGCTCCACGTCTACTACTACCAATACCTTTATGTAAGTCGCGCTTTTTTGCTCTCCGCTCACGAGGTTGATGTATCCGTTCGTCGTAGCAACAACATGACCCGAAGTTCAGGAAACTCAACGTCTGGACCACGATTGAGCGACTCGGAATGTACGCTCGCTCTGCGAGGAACCATCCTCACCATTCGGTGGACCGGTGGGACCGGTACCGCCAAGGCCGTGACCGTGAATCTCAACCTATACGTCGCCTACACCGACGGCGGCTTGCATTGGGTTTCTCGCGGCGCCGGCGGCTTCCGAAGCACATCCGAGGAGAAGAGTATCCGGTTGGGGGAGGGCGCGGTCCTCGTTGCCTCGTGCCGCGAAGGCAGCTCTGGGAGCTACCAGGATGTTCAGCTTGACCTGAACGCGGTGGCGAAGATGGCGATTAAGGCTCCAACCGTTTATTTACCGTTTACAGATCTCAGTAAACTAAACGGAAACGGTACATAAACAGTTTAAAACCGTTTAAAACTGTTTTAAACGGTAAGTTTTGGGACATTTTCTTTCTGTCGTTCATGAGCTTGAGATGAGGTCCGGGAGAACCTCTTCAAGATGTTCCTTGTTGTCCATAAACCTGGTACACCCTCAAATATCAAAACCTCGCTGTTGAAAGCAGGCCATATACGGAAGAGTGAACCCGAAATGGCCGACATGGTCATTTGACTTGGTGATGTCATGCCTGAGAGTAACTGCTAGAAGTGCTGAGGATATAGGATACAGCAGTTCCAATAAGAGAGAGTGTATAATTCCCCTTGAATTTGTGTTATCAGGTGAAGTTCAAACTCCGCTCTGATGCCGGATATTGCCGGCCGGGTCTCACACTCGATGCAGCTCGAAAACTTGCTTTGGGGCTTGGTGAGAGTTGGATGCTGTCGGGGAGTGTCGGAATCTAACCCTTAACGAGGCTTCAAAATGCAAAAATAAACTCATATCCCTCTGAAATTCACCTTCCGGCTGGCAACCGTTTAACCGTTTATTTACCGTTTATTTACCGTTTACGGCCATCCGTAAACTAAACGGTAAATTTAAACGGTTAAACGGTAAATAAACGGAAGTAAACGGAAACAGTTGGAGCCCTAATGGCGATGAAGGCCGTCTATGCACAGATTCGCGAGCTCGAGCTCAAGGTCCTGTCCGTGAAGCAACAGGAGGTGTACGAGGCCCACTGGCCGCCGCCCCCATACAAGGCCGCGGCCGCGACCGGGAGCGGCGATTCACAGGGCCGGGGCCAAAAAAAAAACGGGAATTAAGTTGATCTTTTGACTCTAAATATCGCGACAAATTTATTCCGGCCGAAAACCCGATGTGATTCCTCGGATTTAAGGCCCGGCGAAATCTAATCACTAATCTTATCTATCACGATACAAATAAAGCAAGATTAAACTTGAAGTTTCGCTGCACCTTTCGCGAGCCACAAAATGCAATCTGAAAGATGAGCAATAAAAGGTCTTGAAGTGAGTCCCCAAACTTCAAATTTAAAGCGCGTAAATATCCTTCTCCATACTTTACATTTTGAGTTACGTTTAAAGAGCGCTGAAATGGTGAAAAAAAAATCTCATTTAAAAGTACTTGAAACTGGATACAAAACTTCATATTTAGAGCGACTTTTAAACCCATCTGCAGATGATCTGCAGACCATCTGCAGACCGTCTGCAGAGACCATCGGCTGTATTGAGACCGGCGCCGGACCCGCTCCCGACAATGCGGCACAGCCACCTCGCTCATCCGGCTTCTTGTACCGCGACCGCGTTCGCATTGAAAACATAAAACGCCGAGAGGAGGAATAGGGCGTTACATCCATGAATCGGGGCCGGAAGGTCCGTTGGCGCGGGTGGACCTTACTGCGGCGCGAGCTCGCGGCGCTCGCGGATCGAGCCGTGTGGCGGAGGGGCTGAGGCAAGAGCTTGGGCGAGGGCAGAGGTGGCGTGGCGGATGCGCGCGGGGATGGGAGGGGCGGGGCGATGACGAGAACGGGCGCAGGCAAGAAGGTCGCTGCTGAGGACGCGGGCGGCACGCGCGGGGACGAGGGAGAGGCAGCGGCGAGGAGGAGGAAGGGGGGACGCAGAGAGGGTCGGGTCGGGAGGGCGGAGGTGGCGCGGCGGAGGTTGCGCGGCGGATGCGCGCGGGGATGCGCTCGGGGATGAAAAGGGCGGGGCGATGATGAGAACCGGGGGCGCAGGCAAGAAGGTCGCCGCTGAGGACGCGGGCGGCACGCGCGGGGACGAGGGAGAGGGCAGCGGCGAGGAAGAGAACGGGGGGATGCAGAGAGGGTCGGGTCGGGAGGGCAGAGGTGGCGCGTGCGCGCGGGGATGCGCGCGGGGATGGGAGGGGCGGGGCGATGACGAGAACAGAGGAGAGGGCGAGGAGGAAGGTGAGAGCGTTGAGGGCGGCGTTGAAGAACTGGAGGCGGAGAGGAGGCGGGTCCTACAGCTGCGTGTGAGTGGGAGAGGGCAGGGAAGACCAAGGCGCGCGCGGAGGCTGCAGAGACTTCGGGAACGCCGTGCCACAGCGTTCGGCGGGGAGCCGTGAGGTTGCTCGAAGAAGCGTGGAACGTGCGTGCGTGCGTGCGCGAGGGCGGAGGACGAGGGTGCGACGGTGGCGAGAAGAGCGGGAAGAGCAGCATGTGTGTGGGAAGCAAAGCAAACGGCGGGCCAATCAGACGCGCCCATTTACTAAGGCAGTAGGGCGGGTCACCGACAGCGTTCTGCGACCACGACAACGAGTCCTGCGGGGACGACGATAACGACGATGAGTCCTCCCGCCGACTTTCTTTCTTGACTTTGCAGCCAGGATCATTTGCGTGCGCATGCTTGCACCTTCTTTGCGTCTCCCACCACACACTCTCTCTCCTTCCTCCCTTCTGAACATTTTCCCTCCCTTCTGAGGCTCCTGCCTCCAATCTCTGACTGCCCCTTCCTCCCTCATTCGTTCTTGGACTCCCACATTGCACTCTCTGGCTTTTCTGGCTCTTGCCACATTCCCGCGCTTCTCTTAGCTGCATCCTTGCTTTTTTTGCTCACCCACGAACGCCATGGCCCGCACCTCCGCCACGCGCCGCCGGGTCGTCGTCGCGGTCGCCTCTTGCCGCCTTTGCCGAGCTGCCCAGCAGCAGATCGACGTGCACGTCGCCAACGGTGATCGTGCCCGCGCCCTTCCGCGCCATCAGGCGCTGCCCCAAGCCCCAGCACCAGAGCGAGTTGCACCTTCGAAACCGCAGGCCTCTACGCCCGCGACAGCGTCCCTGGCGAATTGTATTGCTGCGCCGCCTGTCCCCACCACCACCTACGACGCATTCTCCGTCGGCACCATTTCCCCAGCGCAATTCAAGAGCGCGCTCCGGGTGAAACTCGGTGTGGCTGAGGACGTATCCAAGCGGCGCGAGGCCTACGATCTCTGCGATGCCAGAGGCCAAACCCACTTGTGGTTTTTTTTCGTCCCCACCAGGCAGCGCTACCGCATTGGTTAGTTGTGTTTCGTCGCATTTTGTTTCGCTTACCTGACTCTCCTTCAAGAGTGTTTGATACACCTAGATTTCCTGTCGCGCGCGCGTCGCAGCGTTCGCCGCTGTTCCAGATGCCACAAGCGTCATCGCGAGTATTGGCGCTTCATGCGCGTTGGTTCTTTCTTGCGCATTCGCACGCGTGTTTTCGCCCTCCTCGCCCGCATCGGCGAACCGAGAGCGCAAATGTAAGCTTCAGTTAATCTCCTTTCCTCCTTCTCATCAATCACCTGCAGGATCCCTCTTGAACACTACGACCTCGTCTTCTAGACACCGCACTTATTTGACCTCTGTAGTATAGTCCTTTTTGTATAATAGTTAGCTGCCGACTTCGGCCTGTAGTATGCTGGTACACACAATGTCTTGGAGCTTGTAGAATAGTCTACGGCGATTTCGCCCCTGTAGTATACTTGCAGCCTTTCTTGGAAACCTTTGTAGAATAGTCAACACCGATTTTCGGCTTGTAGTATAATCGTACACACCCTTTCTTGGAAACCATCACCGTCGATTTGCTTGTACGCCCTGCTTCCTTGGAACTTTCGGAGTATAAGACCCTTCATAAAATAGTCAGCACCTGTCCACTGCGCAGTATATTTTACGCGCCTTTACGATTTGTTTGTCCTGAGACGCGACCGAGGTCAGAGTGGCAGATAGTGGGGTGGCGGTGCTGATGTTTGGCACGAGCTTTAGATATTATTATTCCTGCCTTGCAGCCCACACGACCGTAAAATAGCTAGCTGCCATTTCTGCGCGCGCAGGTACGTGACATGCTGTCTTCCTCAGATGCTGATATTCTCCGCAGCTTCAAGAACTCAAGGTGTCGGTCGTGATTGCGGGTAACTGAATATATTATGGAACTTTGTGGGCTAGCTTCTAGATAGATTAAGAACTACGGCGCGGTCGTCAGAGAACTCGAATCGTGCGTAATGTGATAGTATCTGGGATGGATCGACTGTATCAGTGGTGTTTTGCATTTTAGAAGAGTAGGTTTGAGCAGGGAAGTGGGGGAAATAGCGAAGGAATGGGTCCACCTTACCCTCGGGCAGGGGAGCCTGAGGACGAATGATAAATGAGGTTTTCTCTCCCTTCGAGCAGATTCTTTCGATGCGGCCAGGAATCGGCGTGCTCGCCGAAGATGACAGATAGTAGAGTACGAGACTGTTGCCCAGGTGTGTTTTCGCACGGGAGAAGTGGACACCGTTGAACATGAACTGCGCGCGGTCCCCATCTTTGACAGGAGGGGGGGAAGTACCCACGGCCTCGCTCCGCGGAGTGAAAGCCCGGTCGAAGATGGCCTTGAATTGCTTGATAATCTCTGGGCAATCTGGGCGTCGAAGCCAGCGCCGCAACGTCGCACCTCGCAAGAACGATCGAGTCAGGATGCCCTCGAGCTCCCCTCCGACACGGTTGGTGGTGTGAATCTTTTGGAGATAACCGATGACTCGCTCGAAAGGGAAGCACCACCAGGAGATTACCGGGCCGAAAAGCCGAAGAAAATCGTAGATGTGGAATGCGACGTGGATGTTGGGCCGTTTCGCGTGGTGGAGCGTATGGGGGTGATGAATCGTGAGCCCGTCAACCCAGGCCTTGAGAAATCCGCGGTATCTGAGCGCGCGCTCGCCCGTCATTGTGTAGCGGCAGACGAGAATTACAGCCTGGAATAGTGACATGCTGTGATCTAGCATCCCGAGCTGGCGTGCTGCCTCCTCCTCGTCGTCCGGGGCACCATCTAGCCACATGAGGACAAGGGCGAGCGGTAGATATAGCGTGGACATTGTTCGCCACTCATCCGCCTTGATGGTGCCTGCGTTGCTCTCGCCGTAGTTATGGGGGACGGTATTGATCCAAGTTGGTGTCACGGTTTGTGCAATTACACGCTGGATGAACTTGATTTGCTTCAAGTTGACTGCTTTTGGGACGAAGTTGTCGGTGCTGCAGGGTTTCGTTCGGCGCTGGAAAATCTATCAATACGAGAGCACTGAAGTTAAGAAAGGACTACTCACCCACGCCATAAGGATGTCACAGTAGTGGGCTTTTGTGACCGCATTCTTGTGGTCGAGATCAAGAGAAAATGTGACGAAACGAAGAGGGCCAAGCTTGTTGCGGTGCAGGTGGATCCACATTTCTGCCTCCGTGATGGCAGGTATATGATTGCCTTCAGGTACATCAGGCATTTCCACGTCTTCGTCCTCGTCGGCGTCGTTGTCGAGAAGAGATTGGGCAAGTTTAGATTGGATTCGCGAGACGTGAGTTAGGTCCTTTTGGTCTTCGAGGTGATAATCGGCGGGACATTGGTGAGGATCGTATTCGAGCCAGTCCTGCTCAAACGCGATGCCGGCTATCTCCTTCTTCTTGGCAATCTCAGCATCGATTCGGAGGACCCGACGACAGTGGTAGTGCACTAAGCCCTCCAATATGCAATGCATCGAGTCAACAACACCCATCCGAGTGGGGTCCCAGTAGACAAGCCGCCAGAGCTCGGACCAACGCACGCCATGCTCTTTGAAGATCTCGTCCCGCTTAGCCTGCGTTTCAGCATCCCTCCAGGCCTCCGCCCAACGACGGAGCTCCCGAACATCTCTTCGAGCCCAATCGGGATTTTCGAGGTCAGTGCGATGGGTCATCTTGACACCTTTGCAGTTGCAGACTGTGCAGATGTGGTGGGAGCCAACGCCAGCGAGCCCGAGCATCTTACGCGTAGCTGGAAGGTCGTTCACGTTTATAGCGATAGCAATGTCAACAGAGCAGCCATCCTCCGACAACCCGGTGCGGGAGAGACGAAGGCCAGGTTTCCAGCCGGCGACGAACTGGTCGATGAGGGGACGAAGGTAGTAGCCAATCTGGTCGTGGTTGGGTTCGTTTGGACCAAGAATGATGCTAAGCCACATGTACTCCGGTTTGTAGCGAATGTCCTCAGGGAGATTGAGGTTCACGACGGCCAAAATTCCAACGGAGTCGTGATTACCGCGTTTCCTCATGCCGTGCGGGTTGAAGAAATCCAACAAGATTTGGAACGCGATTCTCATCCGGCCGCCTCTATTGATGAAGAGCTGATCAGGAACGGGCCCCTCGAAAGTGCGAAGGAACTCCGCCTCGAAGACGTTGTTCACTTCTTCAGGTGACACCGGGCCATGCGGGTCCGCCAATAATGCGGCGTGTACAGCTTGCCACGCTTCATCGCAGGCTCTGTTACACTGCGCCGCGATCTCGGGATCCGAAAGGACGGAAGCCAGATGGTCGGCGAAGTCGGGATATACGAAGGGCCTGATCGGTCGCTGTTTTCCCTGACGATTTTCGAGCAGAGGCTGTCCGCATGGGACGGCACGGCTAGTCTTGTCGCGGAAAACCATGTTCAGGCATTGGGAGGGATAGGTGGGTTCTCCAGTGAGCCGATTCACCTCGGGCTCATGCGTGAAATGACACGACCCGCAAGTTGCAAGGATCCTGGTTTTGGGCTCAAGTTTGAACGTTTTGAGCGCATCCTCCAGGGTCGTCGGAAGCTGTGAAAGAACGTCGCGTTGTTTGGCTGTGTGGCCGGCGGGGGAAGACAGGTTCATCGTGGCCTTGATGATCATGGTAACCGCGTCGATAAGGAAGTTGCATGGGTTAGAGGCCAGCCCGACGACAACGTGCGAGATTATCGCAAGCAAAATGACGAGTTGAGCGACGGTGTCGTGATCTTTGATAGGGTCCTCAAAGTGGTGCGCTGTATAGACATGAGTCTCGTATTTGTAGAGCGGTTCGGGAAGGAGTGGCTTACCAGTATCATACAGCACTTCATCTACTTGGTCGGCATGTTCTTCCGGGACGATGGCCCCGACAATATCCACAAGTTGATCGAGCGCTACAGCTTCGGCCCAGACCTCATCCCACAAAATCGCTAGCTCTCTGTAGTCCTTGGCGGCTTTAACACTTCTCAAGAGCTTGCCTGCAGCGACGACTGTTTGGCCGGCGGCGTCAAGGGCAATACGAGCGGAGTTGTGGTCGGAGTTGGTCCGAAGTAAGGTGTAGATATGATCGAGCGTCGTGTGCGCAGTGCGGATACGCCCCTGCATCTCGATGAGCGTACTCTCGCGCCGCTCATTTCTAGTGGGCCCTTTTGTGCGCATCGGAGGGGGATCGCCAGCGGGAGTGGCGGCGGCGACAAGAGCGTTGATGCTCGACATGGCCTCTGTGTCCGAAGTCGGCTGGAAGGCAAGGGGAACGTCGGGGAGGGAGTCTTGGAAGTCGTCGCGGGAGCTAAAAAGCTTGGAGTGGTGCTGCCCTCGGACGTCTGGACCATCGTCGGTGACAACTAATCCCGTGAAGACGTTAATGAGATTGTCAATGCTGCTCTCGTCGTCATCTTCATCGTTGACGTCTTCCAGCCCAGGCACCGGAGGATCCTGATTCTTATAGTACTCGTCGAGTTGTATCTTGTGCTGAATCCGGTCGCGCGCCGGAATATAGTGGGTTTCGCCTCCTTGCAAAGGACAAGCCACGCACTGCCCCGTCCGCGCCATACTGTCAACGTACAACGTCGGGAAGGTTCGCGAGTGGGGCAATCGTATCTACTATCTGCAGACGTACAACGTCACACAGCTTCGGCAGGAAAGGCGGCGACGAGGATGGTGTGATGAAAGTGGGGACGAGAATGGGGTGAGGATTCGCGACGCTTTTTGTCCATCGCGACTTTGTGACAAAAGGGGAAATTCCCCCGAGGGTACGCCAATTGGAAAACAATAGTTCATAGATTGAGCATATGTGCATGGAGTCGGCTATCTATCTAGTGGAAGAACGCCAGAAGCGACTTGATGAGGCATGGAAAGAATATGAGGATGCACGCTGCGTAAGGCAGAATCAAATGGTGCCAGTCTCCAGAGAGGTGGGTCTCCAGCACGAACAGCGTGAAGAGGAATTGGATAATGCGCTCTGGGAGTCCAAAGTCAGAAACTAAGGCAGCATCTCGAGCTAAGGACGTACCGTCGACGGGGGCCGGCGCGGGGGGTGCATGGACGACCATAGTCGCGGGCGGCGTTGGCGCGATTGAGTTACAGATGGGGCACATGCCGCACCGGGGACAAATGTGGTCTGTTGGGAGAATCAGAAAGATACTCAAGTCGGAGGTATGAATACTCACGGGTGGATTGGGAGGAGTGCGAGCTGCCGTGCGACGGAGTGTTGCGGAAGCTCATTTCTTGCTGAGAACGAGCAAAGTAGCAGCGCGCTTTAAGGGCTGCCAAACACAATTGCAGCCTGGATAACAATTAATTAGCGAAATACCAAAAAAGTACGCACCACATGCACGCTGATGGCGGTGAGCTTCAGCGTGGGTCGAGCTCGCGGTCTGTGAGCGTACAACGCTCCACAGCGCGCGAGAACCAACCCAGCGAGAACCCTGCCGACGTACAACGTCGAGCAGAGCGATCCTGCCGACGTACAACGTCGAGCAGGGAGTAGTGTGGACTTGTCTGTATCGGCGATGGGAGTGACGATGGTGACGATGTGACATCCGCACGTGACGATTTCTCCTCTCTGACGGCGCGTCAAAGTCCCCATCACCTCTGCTCGACGTTGTACGTCGGCAGAGTGCGTTGCTCGTTATGCTGCGGTGCGTTGTATGCTCGCAGACGTCGAGCTTCCTCTCCGTTGACGAGCTCTGTTCAATGTTGTACATTGGCAGCGCCGCCGTTCACACCAGTACTTCTCGACTCAACGCTTTTCATTGCACTTCCCAGCCCAGCGCTACAGTGTTTTACATCCGGATGGTAAAGAAGTTACGATATACAACAATCACTGCTGCCGCCACAAAGAATAGCTGCAGGGAGATGAACATACCGAACACCATGTTCGCCAAACTGCGGCCGTGCTTGCTCTTCTTGCGCCAAACGAAAATCTCGTTCGGACCGGCCAGGTCGCGCGACTTAGCTGCGAAAATGGTGGAAAATCCCGCACACTCGGCCGTCTAGCATTCGTTCAGCATGGCTTCTAGTCTCAAACAATCACACTCACGGCGATTGTCTGAACATACTCGCTCGGGTGGACTCTCAACGCGTCCACAGTGGCTCCACTGCGCCGATTAAACACATACACCACTCCGTGGTCGCTTCCGCTGACGATGAACTTGCACTCTTCCAAGAGGCCCACTTGGCGCGTCTTCTGCTCTTTCTTCTTGGCAGAAACAGGCAAGGTTTTGACGCACGCCTGATCGTCCAAGCGATAGATGTTCGTGCCCAAGGATGGCTCATCTATGCACAGTACGTTCTTACGATTGTCTATCGCAATATCGCCGCTAACACGTCGTCAGCCTATGCGTCGAACCGATGAGCAGAGACTCACATCATTCCCCCAATGTCCCAATCGCCCACCGCGGTTCCATTGTTGCCTCGGAACGTGTAGCTTGACATCGGTGAGTCGATAGCTTAAACACGTAGATGAAAAACTCACATATGGCCGTCGTAAAGTGAAAAGACCAAGAGGTCCCTTTGGTTGCCCCAAATCGGCCCGAAAGCTACGGCTCGCGGCGCAATCTCCTCCAGCATGATCGAGAAAATGTTCTGCAGGGACATATCGTTGGCGACCACGTAAACTTGCAGAAGGCCGCCGCGATGGCAAACTGCGAGGCGATTGGTGGGGGCGTCGAACGCTAAGCCGGTAATCTCAGCAGGATTGGCGAGGTGAACGGACGAAAGTTCCACGAATATCGCTTTCCCCTGGTAATAATATCAGCGCCTGAAGCCCGTCATCATAGTACGTACGTTCTGCTTGGCTTCCCTCCAGCAGACTAGATAACCATTCTCTGTGCCGTAGAACAAGGCCTCGCTCACTTCGTCGTCGCGCTTAATCCAAACAAGCGCCGTGGTGCCCCCACGCAGTGCTGGGGATCCCGGGCTTCCTAGCTCGCGCATGGCACCGAGGTCCCAGACCTTCGTGCCGTCTGAGCCTGGAGATGAGGAGTAAGTTGCCACGCTATGATCAAAGAGTGACTCGTTTGCTTACCTCCGCTGGCCAGAAGTCTCCCGTCTTCCGTTGCACGAAGCCGTTCAATTCCGCCTGAGTGGCCACTGAGCTTTCCGTGCAGAAAGTAGTTGGACGTTTTGCTACGCAGCGAGGAAAACATCACAGATAGGTGAGCGCGAATCGTCGCGTCCTTCTCTTCATTGTACTTAAGTTCTTCCGAGTTCAACCTTTGTTTACTCGGGGATGTTCGAATTATTGTAGGGAAAAATACAAAAGATTCACCCTCGTCAATTGTGCGCGCAGCACGCAAGCGCGATGCCACACGCAACGGTACTCTTTTCGACTCGCAACCGGTATCTTGCCGCACAATTATCTTCGAGGATCGTCGGGCGACGAAGATGCCCTGATCTGCGCGCCCATTGTACTCTACTCGCAACCAGTGTCGCTTGGCCGCGCACAATTGTTTTCCTCGGGGATCGTCGGGCGACGAGGATGCCCTGATCATTTCGACCATGCGGGACCCGAACTAGTACTATTTGAAACAAGACGCGCTATTATATTCTTCCGGGGATCGTCGGGCGACGAGGATGCCCTGATCATTTCGACCACGCGGGACCCGAACTAGTAGTAGTACTATTTGAAACAAGACGCGCTATTATTTTCTTCCGGGGATATCGCGATATCTGTGATTGGAGCGCCTCAGAGCGACTGCTAAATACTTTCGCGAATCGAGTGGGACTCCAAAGGCGACTGACGACCACCATGTCTCTCGTTCGTTCTCACTCTGTCGCTCCCTTCGTGGCGAAAAAAGCGCCTCCTGCTCCTGTCGTTCTCTCCCTGCTCTCCAGATGCCCACCTCCCCGGGCCGTCTCATTCACGAGGACTTGACGACTGCCGTCAAGAAACCTAAGAAAGTAGTGTTTGCGGCGGCGGCGGATCACACGTACCCTCCGCCGTCGATCGTCCCAAACGCGATCCCGACCCCTCGGCACCTCACCGCCAAGGCTGTCGAAAATCACAAGGGTTGGACGTTGGGTGCAACAGAGACCGATGTAATCAAGGTGCGCTCCGCCCCAGTGCATTTTAAATTGCCTACTCAATATATGGTACAGAGGACGATTCACAAGCTTACGGACCACCTGTTGGACACGACCCAGTGCTACTCGAAGCAGGCCAAAACGCCCCTCCTCTTGGTTTATGAAAGGGTGGGCGTACTGACCCACGTTGTTTCTTGTTTGATGCTTACTGTCGTGCAGGCCCTCGAGATGCACCCAGTCCTGCGCGAATTCGAGAACGAATGGGCGACGCGTTGCATCATCACGGCGCACTTGAAGGCCACGGCGGCCGCCGCTAGGGCGAATTAGGTGCATTGCAGTGAACGCGATATGACCCAGTCGAATATATGCCAGTCAGATATAGCCCAGTTCAATATATAGCCTACTGTAGCTCTCTGTAAACTACATTGGAATCAATGTCTTTTTGGATAGCTAAATCCCGACTGATTACCTAAGTTCAACTGTACGCTCGCAGGATTCAGCACGCGAGCAAACCACGCGCTTCTCATGTGACCGTGTTTTGCCGAAGCGGCATCGGCACTTGATCGTCACATCATCGGCGCCAATCGTCAGCGTTCTTGTCTTCTCACCACCTGCCCGACGTTGTACGTCGGCAGGAGTGGGTCGTTCGCCGTGCTGCAGCGTGTTGTACGCGCGCAGGACGATGAATGCACTTCTTCCCAATACGTCCCCACATCCGGTCGCAATGTGCTTAATCCTTCGGCTAAAGAACAAAAACCGACGCTGGAAACACTTTCTTCCTAATGCGTCCTCCAATTGCAAGTCCCCCATCCGGCGCTGTGCTACTCATCGGCTAAGAACAAAAACATACTTATAGAACAATAACCACGCTTTTGCGCTGGAAACGGAAACTCGATGGCTCAAATACCAGCCCACTTCATTCCCACTCGTCCGGCACTCTATCCTCATCCCTCACTGCATCCCTTGCCTCCAAACGTTGTACGTGAGGAGTGAACAAGTCGAGCTATCTCAAGACCATCGCAATGGAAGACCATAGCGACGACGATGGTGGAAGGGTACGAGCGCACCTTGCTTTTTAGACTCTTCGTTGATTCTTCCCCTTTGAAGCCCCGTCCAGCGTCCAATGCGGTGAAAGTTCGTCTAATTGGTGGCCCGGAGTCCAAGGAGCTTGATAGCGTAGGTTATCTTCTTCGTCTGAATAATTCTTGCCCTCAACAAACTTTTATAGGCACGCGAGGACGAAGCTTACCATCGGGAACAGGCTGCCCTCGCCAGGCAGAGGACCCGTAATCTGAATCACGAGCTTCAAAATGCGCAGAAGCTTCAAGCTGAACAGTCCGCTCACATAAACGCCCTGAATGAAGAACTCGCCCGTAGCTCTGAGACCCTCATTGCCCTTCAGCAGCACGAAATCCAGCTGGAGGCCCAATTTGTGCAGGATCAGGCCAAGTTCCAACAGTACGAGGCGCTAGTGCGTTGATTCATTATTGCACCATTTCCAACATCTTATTGGCGCTACGAAAGGCTGGGCAGTATCACGCGATGATCCCTCAGATGCTTGAGGCCCAGAAGTTGCTCATGCAGCGCAATCAGGACGTCGAACGTCTCAATCAGCTTGTGGTCAGTAAACGCCTCGGCTATGTTGACTCTGCGCTAAGCACAATCTCTCAGGCGCAGAAGCAAAATGAGGCTAACACAGATATCGCCCACCTCAACCGTCTTCTGGTCAGTAAATAATGCAGTTACGTTGACTTGACGCTAAGCGCAAATATATCAGGCGGAGAAGCAAGACGAGACCATCCAGCTTCGGGCCTTGAACCACCTTCGAGGCAGGAAGGCGCAGAACAAACCAGCCCCGCGTCGCGGGACGCGTGCCAGTTTGGATCCTGTTTGCAACTCCAGCACCCGCACCATCCAGATCCCCCTCGACCCCATTCCAATCCCCGAGGCGCCCAGCGGCAAACCGAACCCGCAACCCAAGGCAAACTTGGACTTGGGTGCCACGCCTGAATTGGCTGACCTGTTGCGCACGGATGTCCCCACGTTGGACGACATAATTGGCCAACTGAAACAACTCCTCATCAACAGCGGCGCGACGGTTGACATCGAGAGAACGACGCCGAAGAAAGGGACTTGGAGCAAGCCGAAGAAAACGGCGGACAAGAAGTTGACCAAGGACCTGAAGAATTATATTCATGTATGAAAGATCTATAATCTCATATCGTACCTTGACTGAAGCTGGTCCATAGGCAATCTTACGCAAAACCACGTACGTCAAGTTTGGCGTGAGGCAAGCCGCCGACTTCATCCTTTACGACCCAGCCGACGGAACCAAGGTTGCTGCTTGCGAGACTGAGCTCATCGATCCACCGCGTGCTCTCTACCAGTGGGATTTTAGTACTGGATACCTCGATTCCCGCTGGAACCAGAAATGATCGAGAAGATTGTCGACGCGGTCTTGAAAGACGAGGGCGAGGACGGAGATATTCCTCGTGGCGGGGTCGGACGCGCTTATCTGGAAGAGCTTATGCAGCAGAAGTTAGCAAGGTATCAGGGGGCGTGGAAGGGATTCCAGCCGCGCTTTGACGCAGACCTGGGTCGCATAGAGACGAACCAGGAGGCGAATGCTCGTGGAGCACGGGCCTTCGAGCAGCACCAGCTCGCTACCCGAAGCAACTCCTCCAAACATCGCGTAAGTCATGCTCGATGACGCTCAAAACGTATGCTAAGCCTTATTTCAGAAATACACGGACCGCATTCAGACAATCATCGCTGCCATTGAGATCAAGAAAGTAGAGGGAGTTGCAGCCGACATCGCAACCTGGGAGAGGCTGCTGCGCATGGTCGAGCTTCTCGGAGAACAGGGAATGTCTTCGGAGGAAGAAGACGAGTTGGAAGCGGACGACGCAAAAGTCTTGGTTTTCAAGGTCAAGATTTGCATCTGGTGCGAGCCTCGCGTCGTCGAATACCTCCGTTTCGTGGATGCGCAAACGGCCTTGTTCAAGAAGCACCAAGCGGGTCCGATCCCCGCCCCCAGAATCAGAACTCGCGCTGTAGGAAATTCCAAAGTCCCGCGTGGTCTTCCCAAGAGCCTCTACAACAGCGAATGGCTCAAGAACGCGACACCTGCTTACCTCAATGAGCTCAAGGTCTCGAAGGAAGTATTCGAGTTGTTTGTCGCTGCGATGAATCGGATGGCGATCTAAAGTCGGCGGGAAGAGTTGAATTGTCCTATATACGAGATACACGAGTACCCATATGCGATTTTTGTAAACAGTTAATAGTCTAGCCAATACACGAACACCTAGGTTTTGAAGTCACCGTGCACACTAAGTAGTATTTTTGCCGACGCCGACGGCCATATTGAGGGTGTCTGTTAGATTTCCAGTACAGGCTAATTGAGGTCTGTGGTCGTACAACGCTCACAGCACAATGAGGAGCCTACGCTGCCGACGTACAACGTCGCACAGTACTGGCAGACTTGCCGAATTTGGCAAAGTGAGTGACGATGTCACATCGTCACAGTCATCGTCACTCCTTTCCTCCTCCCACCACTTTCCCAAATCCCAAACACGAACGTACAGTGCGAAGCACCGCGTTCGTGTACTACTCTCCCCTGCTTTACCCTGCGTCCACTGCTTTCGAGCGAACGTTCAGTGCGTAGCACCGCGTTCAATCGACTCGCCGCCTCGCCTCGCCAACTTCAAGTCCCTCTCGACTCTTCTCGGGCGAACGTTCTGTGCGTAGCACCGCGTTCAAGCGTTTGGCCGCATTTCACCATCCCACCGCGTTTACTCGACTCGTCGCCTCGCCTCGCCAACTTCAAGTCCCTCTCGACTCTTCTCGGGCGAACGTTCTGTGCGTAGCACCACGTTCAAGCCTTTGGCCGCATTTCGCCATCCCAATCCCCTCGTTTCTTGTGCGTACATCTTTAGCTTTCATAAAAACTCGTACTCATGAAAATATCAGCTCTGAGATAATGGAGTCCTCCGGTTCTTCGCCCTTGGTACCCATTTCGCTCCATGTAAGTTTTTTTCTGTTCTTTTACGACCTTCCCTAACCACCATTTAGGGCAAAAAGCATTTCGACGGCCACATGGTGAACAAGATGGGCGTCTTTGGGGTACATTTCGGTGACCCCTACTTTCTACTCAACATTCCCGAGCCAAAGAACGCAACCGCCCCCGACGCCTACAGTTTCCGCAAGGGCGACTTCAAACGTCCCCTCTGGATCAACCCCCACTTGCCCTACCTTCTGCTTCTCCCAAAGGACAATGCCTTCCATGGGCCTCTCTTTGACTGCCTCGATGTCGACAAACACAATGTCCCCGTAGAGGCACTGAACGTCGTAGCGCCGGGCGAGCTCTACCATCGGGTCCGATGGGGCCTCAAAAAGGACCTCATCGACCGTTGGCTGCACCTCGAGAGTTTCCTCCGTTTGACGCTGCGGGTCATGATCGACCTTTATGGTGGTCGTATTGCCGAGGGGGTGTACGGGTTTCTATCCCCGATCTCCTACCGCTACACCGAGCGGAATGCCGACTCCCGCTCCGCCGCCGTACAGATTGCTCTGCGCTCGCGCGATGCGTTTCTTCCCCTTATGGCACAAATCACGCTCATGTTCATCCTCCTGGATGCGTGCGACCCTAAGCACTGGAGGGATCGGCTGCAGGGGAGAACCCGGCTCCACTGGCAGTGGATGACGGACTTGGAACGTTCTGCCATAGGCGACATGTCCATCGACCGTCTTGGGGGCATCATCGACCTCACTCTGGCAAAAAAGCATGCCGACCATTATCTCCCTCGACACATTCGCTGGCTCTTACCCCACCTCCTCGGGGGGAAACACCGCGTCCCCCTCTACTTTTTCTACGGGCAAGATTTTCCTTTCAAGGAGCCCATCCCCGACCCTCTTGTCACCGTGGGTTTTGTGCCCGACGCCGACGAACTTCAATTTCTACAGAGCCTGGACGGCAGCGTGGTTTTCAGCCCATGGGCGATTTACAAAACGGGCTCCTCTGCCCAATGGGCCTATAGAAGTCTCAGAAACGGCGAACCTTCCTCCCCAATGTCGTTTGGCGCATCTGCTCCGCCTTCCCCACATCTAGCGGCATCTTTCTCTGCCCTACCCTCCCCCACTGCTGAACGCAGCAGTGGCTACAAAGAAGGAGTAGCCGTGGCCTTCCCTGCTGTCGAACCCGGCAGCGACCAGAAAGAAGGGGAAGATGTCCACACTTTCATGGAGCGCCGCAGGTACGCAACGAAAAGCGCGCGCAGCACGAATCTGCAGAGGCAAGGAGGTCGCGTCTTGATTGAGCAGCCCATGCATCTAAGGGTGCGTCACCGGGCAAGAATGGGGCTCGTGTGTTCATATGGGATGAAGAGGGTGGCTTTTTTATCCGGCGCGCGTACAATCGTCTCAAGGCGGCTGAGATGTGGGACGAATTCACCCCCGCCCAGCGCATCTACGATTCCTTTTCCAATCAGTGGGATCTCTGCACCGCGTTAGCTCCCGGGGAAGAAGCTGAGCCCGAGTCTTTCGACGACGGCGACGACGACTACGAGGACTTCATGCCATTCCACCCCCCCCATTTCAGCCACCGAGGTCATGCCGTCAATTCCTGATGTCCCCGGGCGTGACACTTTAGAGGCGGAGACTGGCGAGAGGGCCGCGCAGGTCCTCGAACGAGCATACGATCTGGAGCCCGCGGATCGGGATCGAGGTGCAGATGTGGAGACCCTGCCGGGATGGCAGAAACAAGACGTCCAGACCAACATCTCCCTTCGCTTCGGCTTCACCGAGCCCATCTCTCCCCAGCAGACGCAACCTAAGATGCAGTCCAAAGCGTGTGCGTGGACCGTCGGCGACGAAACGTGGGCTGTTCCTGAAACGTCGGCGCTCCCCACCCTCCTACATTACATTCTCCAGGGCAATCTCAGAGCCGCTCCTGCTAATCTGTGTGATTTGACATCACCCGACTCGGCCTTGAACAACGACTGGAACGTCGACGTCACCATCTTCCGCCAACAGGACAAGCCGCTCTACGAGATTCGTCCTCGCGGTTCTGAAGCGTCCAGCCCGGGGATTCTAGTAGAGAACGCTGCAACTGCGCTTCAGATCATCAGGTCTGACTGGGTGTACGACGGCGTTGATTATATCATCCGCAACCTTGTCAAACTGGGCGCGGCATTTCATCCGAGCTGGCGGAGACCGGCTCATCTTCGCACATCTCCTGCTCCTCTTTCTTCCCGCCTGACATTAGGTCGTCGCCCTGCTGGCTACATCCCGACCCTCCTCGATTTTGGCGTCTACGTCCAACACCGTGACGGCTTCCTGCACTCATCGCGCGGTCGCGTAGCCCTGTTCTATGGGGGCAATCGTGGGCCGACTCGCCACGCTTAGTTCTCTTGGACTCCGAGGGCTTGGCCTGCCTTGAAGCCTCCGAAGATGTCCTCGATACCGGGGCACGCGTGGCCAGCGGGAATGGCGCAAGAGGCGCTGTGGTATGTAAAACCCTGACGGAGGAAGAGATCCGTCTTATTTCGGAGTCTATGTGATTGAAACAGGTACGTAGACAAGGCTCTACGCTCTCACTGATGTATACTCATTTCAGTCCAGGACAAAAGAGCAAGGCAGCCAGAAGACGGCCCAGCAACTGAAGTACATCTCCTGGTGGCCGACACCAACCGCCTTCTGGTCGTCCGGACTCCACACGGGATGGTGGAATGCCAATTGTGAGCGGTGGTTCCTGAAAAGGTTAAGGAGACGAAGAACCCGGAGGTCAAACTTCACACCTACAGCGAATGGAAAAACAAGCTCAGGTTCAGTACTGCCGCCCACAAGGTGAATATGAAGAACGACGAACTTTCTGCAAAGTACCTCGCGGCGCACCTCTCTTGAAACACACACTTTTGTCAATAATCACATAGCGGTGTCCATCCGCGCCAACGGACCTTCCGGCCTCGATTTCTGGATGTTACGCCCTTTTCTCCTTGCGGCGTTTTATGTTTTCAATGCGAATGCGGACGTGGTACAAGAAGCCGGATGGGCGAGGTGGCTGTGCCGCATCGTCGGGAGCGGGGTCCGGCGCCGGTCTAATACGGTCTGCGGCAGATGGTCTGCAGCTCATCTGCAGATCATCTGCCGATGGATTTAAAGCCGCTTTAAACGTGAAGTTTCGTATCCAGTTTCAAGCGCTTTTAAATGAGATTTTTTTTACCGTTTCAGCGTCGTTTAAATGTAATTTGAAATGTAAAGTTTAGAAAATGGTATCTACCATTTAAACCCGAAGTTTGTGGGCTCATTTCAGAGCCTACTATTCCTTCTCTTAGATTATGCATTTTGTGGCTCGCGAAAGGTGCAGCGAAACTTCA